>CAJHQP010004725.1:0-52450 GCA_905132765.1 Moricandia arvensis | reverse complement strand
TTTTGTGGGGTGTTTGTGTGTTTTGTTTGTTTGGTTGGGTGTGTGGTTTTTGTTTTGTTGGGTTTGTTGGATGTTGGTTTTGTTGTGTGGTTTTTGTTTGTGTTGTGTTTTGGTTTTGTTTGTGTTGCGGTGTTTTTGTTGTGTTGTGGGGGTTGGGTTTGGTTTGGGTTGGTGTGGGTGTTTGTTTTGTTTTGTTTGGGTGGGTTTTGGTTGTTTGGGTTTTTTTGGTTGTGTTTTGTGGTTTAGTTTTTTTTTGTTTTGGTGTTTGTTTTTGGTGGGGTTGGGTTTGGTTGTTGGGGTGTGTTGGGTGGTGTGTTTGGGTTTTTGGTTTGTTGTGGATGTTTGGTTGTTGTGGGTTTTTGTTTTTTTTGTGTGTTTTTTGTTTGTGTGGTTGTGGGTTTTTTTTTTTGGTTGGGTTGTGTTTGTTTTGTGGTTTGGGTGGTGTGTGGTTTTTGTTTGTTTGGTTGTTGGTGTTTTTGGTTTTGTTGGGTTTTGTTGTGTGGTGTTTGTTTTTGTTTGTGTGTTGGGGTTGTTTTTGGTGGGGGTTGGTTTGGTTTGGGGGTTGGTGTGGGTGTTTTTGTTGTTTGTTGTGTGTTGGGTGTGTTGGTGGTTTTTTGGTTTTTTGTTTTGTTTTTTGTTTTGGGTTTGTTTTGGTGTGGTGGGTGTTGTTTGTGGGTGGGGTGGTGGGTTTTGGGTGTTTTGGTTTGTTGTGGGTTTTGGTTTTGTTGTGGGGTTTTTGGTTTTTTTGGTGGTTTTTTGTTGTGTGGTGGTTTTTTTTTGTTGGGTTGTGTTTGTTTTGTTTTTGTTTGGGTGGGTGTGGTTTTTGTTTTGTTTTGGTTTGTTGGTGTTTTGTTTTGTTGTGGGTTTTTGTTGTGTTGTGTTTTGGTTTGTGTGTGTTGGGTTGTTTTTTGGTGGGGTTTGGGTTTGGTTTGGGGTTGGTGGGTGGGTGTTTTGGTTTGTTTGTTGGGTGTTTTTTGGTTGTGTTGTGGGTTTTTTGGTTTGTGTTTGTGTTTTGGTTTTTGTTTGTTTTGGGGTTGTTGTTTTTGTGGGGGTTGGTTGGTTTGGTTTGGGTGTTTTGTGATTGGCTGTTTGTTTTGGGTTGTTTGGTTTGTTGTGGGTTTGTTGTTTGTTGTGGGTTTTTGTTTTTTTTTTGTGGTGTTTTGTTGTTTTGTGGGTGTGTGTGGTTTTTGTTTTTGTTTGGTTGTTTTGTTTTGTGGTTGGTTTTGGGGTGGGTGTTTGTTTTTGTTTTTGTTTTGTTGTTGGTGTTTTTGGTTTTGTTGTGGGTTTGTTGTGTGTGTGTTTGTGTTTTTTTTGTTGTTTGGTTGTTGCTTGTTGTGGTCGTTGTGGTTTGTGGTTTGTGGTTTGGTTGTTGTGTGTGGTTGGTTGTTTTGGTTGTTGTTGGTGTTTGTGGTGGTTGTGTTTGTGTTTGTTTTTTTTGTTTTGCGGTTGTGTTTTGGTGGTGGGGTGGTTGGTGTTTGGGGTGTTTGGTGTGGTGTTTGGGCGTGTTGTGTTTTGTTGGTGTGTTTTGGTTTCCTGGTGGCGGTTTTTTGGTTTTTTGTGTGTTTTGTTGTTTGTTGTTTTGGGTTTTTTTGGGTGGGTGTGTTGGGTTTTTGGCTTGTTTGGGTTGGTGTGGGTTTTTCGTTTTTTTTTGGTTTTTGGTGTTTGGTTTGGTGGTGCGTTTTTGTTGTGGTCGTGTTTGGTGGTCCGTTGTGTGTTTGGGTGTTTTGGGTGGGGGTTTCGGGTTTGTTTTGGTTGTGGGTGTGGGTTGGGTTTTTTTGGTTTGTTTGTTTTGGCTGTGGTTTTGTTGTGGGGGGTTTGGTTTGGTGTTTGGTTTTTTTTTGTTTGGGGTTGTTGTTTTTGTGTGGGGTTTGGTTTGGATTGTTTGTGTGTTTGGTTTTTGGGTGGGGGGTGGTTTGGTGGGGGTTGTGGTGGGTTTTTGGGTTGTTTTGGTTGTTGTGGGTTTTTGGTTGTTGTGGTGGTTTTTGGTTTTTTGTGTGGTTTTTTTTTGTGTGTTTGTGTGTTGTTTTTTTGGTTGTGGTTGTGTTTGTTTTTGGTTGGTTTGGGTGGTGTGTGGTTTTGTTTTGTTTGTGTTGTTGTGTTTTGGGTTTTTTGTGGTTTTTTTGGTTTTGGTTGTGAGTGTTGTTGTGGATGGTTTGTGTTTTTTGGTGGTTTGAGGTTGGAGTGTTTGTTTGGTGGTTTGGTGTTTGTTGGTGATTGATTTGGGGTTTTGCTGTTTTTTTGTATGTTGGGTGGTTGTTTGTTTTTTTTTTTTGTTGTGTGGGGTGGTGGATTGTTTTGGGTTGGTGGGGGGGTTGGTTATGTTTGTGTTTTGGGTGTTGTGTGTTTTGTTGTTTTGTTTGTTGTGGTTGTTGTTGTGGGGTTTTTGGTTTTTTGTGTGGTTTTTTGGTTTTGTGTGTTTGGTTTTTTTTTGTTGGTTGTGTTTGTTTTTGGTTCGTTGGGTTGGTGTGGGTTTTTTTTTTTTGGTTTTTGGTTTTTGGTTCTTGTTGTGGGTTTGTGTGTGGTCGTGTTTCGGTTTTTTTGTGTGTTTGGGTGTTTTTGTGGGGGTTGGGTTGGTTTGGGTGGGTGATGGGGCTGCTTTTTTTGTTTGTGTTTATGTGTGGATTTTTCCGGTGATGTTGGGGGTTTTTGGTTGTGTTTGTTTTTGTTTTTTGTTTGTTTGGGGTTGTTGTTTTTGATTGTGGGGGGGTTTGGTTTTGGTTGGTTTGTGGATTTGGGTGTGGTGGTTTTCGGGTGTTTTGGCTTTGTTGTGGGTTTTGGCTTTGTTGTGGTCGGTTTTTTGGTTTTTTTGTGTGGTTTTTTTTGTTTGTTTTGTTTTTTTTTGTTGGGTTGTGTTTGTTTTTGGGTGGGTGGGTGGTTGTGTTGGTGTGTTTGTTGTTGTGTTGGTGTTGGTTGTGTGTTTTTGTTGGTTGTGTTCGTTTTGTTGTTTGTGTGGGTTTGTTTTTGTTGTTGGTTTGGTTTTTGGGTGTGGGTTTTTGTTTTGTTTGGTTGGTTGTTGGTGGTGTTTTGTGGGTTTGGTTTGGTTGTGTTTTGTGTTTTGGTTTTTTTGTTTTTGGGGTTGTTGTTTTTTTGGTGGGGTTGGGTTTGGTTTGTTTGTGTTGTTGGGTGTGGTTGGGTTGTTTTGGTTTTGTTGTGGGTTTTGGTTTGTTGTGGGGTTTTTGGTTTTTTTGGTGTGGTTTTTTGTTTTGTGTGTTGTGGGTTTGTTTTTTGTTGGTTGTGTTTTGTTTTTGTTTGGTTTGGGTTGGGTGGGTTGGTTTTTGTTTTGTTTGTTGTTGGTGTTTGGTTTTGTTGTGGGTTTTTTTGTTGTGTGTTTTGATGTTTGTGTGTGGGTGTTTTTTGGTGGGGTTGGGTTTGGTTTGGGTTGGTTGGGTGTTTTTGTTTGTTTGTTTGGTGGTTTTTGGTGTGTTGGGGTTTTGGTTGTGTTTTGTGTTTTGTTTTTTTTTGTTTTGGGGTTTGTTTTTTGGTGGGGGGTTGGGTTTGGTTTGTTTGGGTTTGGGGTGGTTGGTTTGGGTTGTTTGGTTTGGTGTGGGTTTGGTTTGTTGTGGGTTTTTGGTTTTTTTGTCGTGGTTTTTTGTTGTGTGATGTTGTGGGTTTGTTTTTTTGTTGGTTGTGTTTTGTTTTTGGTTGGTTTGGGTGGTTTGTGTTTTTGGTTTTGTTTTGGTTGGTTGGTGTTTTGAGGTTTTCGGGTGCGTTGTTGCGTTTTTTTTTTGTATTGTTTTTTGTTTTTTTTTTTGTTTTTGTTTTGGTTTTTTTGTTGAGTGTTTTTCTGGGGTTTTTTTTTTTTGTTTGTTTTTGTTTTTCGTTTTATTTTGTGTTTGTTGTTTTTGGTGTGTTTTGTTTTGTTTTTTTGGTTTTGGGGTTTTGTCTTTTGGTGGGGGTTGGGTTAGGTTTGTGGATGGTTTTGGTGTTGTGTGTTTTGGTTGTTTTGGTTTGTTGTGGGTTTTGGTTTGTTGTTGTTTTTTTGTTTTTGTCGGTGGTTTTTTGTTTTGTGTGTTGTGGGTTTTTTTTTGTTGGTTTGTTTATATGGTTTTTTGGTTGGTGTTTTCTTCTTGTTTGGTTGTGTGGTTGGTTTGGTCGTTTTTTTTGGGTTGCGGTTTATGATTATTGGTAGATAGTGTTGTATCATATATTTTTGCGTTGTGACTCGCTCTTTATGTCTCTTGCCTCCTGGCGGCGGCCAGCTGCGGAGGCCATCCATGGCCATTTTTTTTGGTTTTTGCACATATTGATCATTTTTTAATAATTTTGTTAACCCCTAACTTTTTGGATAAATTCGTTCCAACCGTTCCTAAATAATTGCATAAATGGTAATTTTGCGATGGAGCTTGCCTAAATAAAGCAATTTTCTCATTGATTTAGTCTCACTTACCAATGTTTGTGCACTCCAATCCATACTAATGACTGAAAATGCACTAAAAAATATATAAATTCATCTCTAATGACTGTAAATAAACTCAAATCAATGCTAAAAACATTAAGATATTATGAGATATGGCAAGTAACACATCTCTTTCTGTCTATCCTTTTGCAAACAGTACTTGTAATGGTTGTGATACATACTAGTCGATGGATCGTTCATGTAAGAGTTTGTTGTTAGAAACATGTAAAAAGGCTCTGGACGTATGAGTCTTTGTAGAAAGCTCCAGAAGTTGTGTCCTTTGCGATCCATGAAACAGCGTCTTACAAGCTCACAGATCTAATGTATATCATCCCTTGAAATGCGAAGACTAAAGAGTGAAGAAAAGAAACTTTATTTGACTACATACATTTGGTTGACACTCCAATATATCATCCACATATACACACATCTGGTGACACTCCAACACATCATCCACATGTACACATATATGATGGACACTTTAACAAATCTTCCACGTGGATACCATTTCTCTTTTTGTTCAGTGATATTTTCTGTCTGATTTTATACTCTCAAATATAATGCGTATTATCATGTTGCATTTGTACAATTTAAAACCATATTTACAAAAAAAATATTTTCCAGAGAAAAAAAAGTATTAGGACAATAAATCTGTAAAAACAATACATTTTCATAATTAGATGTGTGTTTTAATTGTCTATAGGCAAATGCATTTACACAAAAGTTATACTAATACTATCCCTTTGTACATTGTTTTAATACATACATGTACAAACTACATTTGAATACTCATGTTGCTTTTCTACATTTCAAAAAATTATACTAACACTATCAGATGTACACAAATAATTGTGTACACATGTACATATGTCAGATTTTTTGTTCTATTTTAGCATGATCTTTAGTAAATCTTGATTATCATGGTTATTTAATTATTTTAAGCATAAAATTAATAATTTACAATTTTAAATGATTAAATTTGGAAAAATTTATTCGAATCGATGGTTTCATGACAAAAACATTCTCAAATTTTGGTTTTTTTTAACCATGTCATATTATTTATAAACGTGATCTCTTTCATATTTGTAGCTATCAGTTAGTATAAAATTTGTGATTAATCTAAGAATACTCAAAATTTAAATTTGAATATTTTCTTAATATTTGTATTAAACTGTATATATTAACTGTGGTCAAGGGGTAATGTTGACATTTTCTCCATGTTGGATTCTCCAAAATCTTATTTTTGTTACTTTTTAATGTTTTTCATTAATAGTAAAATCGTAATTAATTCATTTTCTACCTCACAATTTTTCTAGGATTTACACAATTTTCCATGGCCATCACCATTGTTTCATCATAAATCACCCAACTTTGTGTGTGTTTATGCTGTTTTGGCAGCGAATTTGTATATATATATATATATATTTATTTTCTAGTAATCGATTTTGCACATTTAAACCTCTAAAAAAGGTTTTAATAATAATATTTTTGGCCAAATCTACCAAAATCATCATGCGGCTCACCGCCAAGAACTTCTTATGTCGCGTAATCACCTAAAAAAATTAAGCTTGGACTCCACTTGACATGAGAGAAGACTCCGTCAGAAAACTTCGAGGAAGTCTTCTAGCACGTTATATGTTAGAAAACCTCCAAGTAGACTTCCCAGAAGTCTGCCAAAGGTCTCACTCAGAGTCTGAAACCTGGACAAATCCAAAAACATTCAAATGACTTCAAACAGCAGGAAAATGAGTGGAAGATGGATAAGTTTACCTTAAAGAACACACAAAAATAGAGTATCGGCAAAATAGAATTACCTTTAAAGTAAGTAGAAATGAAAACCATGTAAAACCTGCCAATATAAGATGAATTAATATAGTGAGAAGACATGAGAGCAAAAAATGATAAATTGGCATAAAGTTTGGTGTCTTCAAGTTCTAAAAGAGGACTTAAGAAAGATTTAGGAGTTTTAGTTTGGGAAAAAGGTAAGAGATTTAAGCAACCAGGTCTTAAACTCCGCGCGAGGAGCTATTTTCTTGTCGATCGATTGTTGAACTGCACAACCCTGTCGAGTCGATGGTCTGGGACGTTGGGAGGTATTGATTGTGATGCTCCTTCTTCACCGATTCCTCATCGAGAATTGTAATCGCATGAAGCGTGTCGGCCACAGCTACCTACATCTATTACACATTCAATATCAGAGTACCAGTGCTTGTTTTTTCTTAACATGATTCATCATAAATATTTGATGATCATTAGAGATAGATACCCATGTTTCATTTCATATGCATATAGCTCCCACAGTGGCCATGAATTGCTCTCCCAAAGTAGTAGCGAAGAGTTCTAATTTATCATGATGTCCATCACATGGAAGTCTATTGGGACTAAGGTATTGTTGATCTGCATTGGAACATCTTTTACCATCCCTCCTGAGTTCATTCTTGAGCAGTCTACAATGTGAAATAATCGTATGGAGGGTTCCACTTTCAGCTTCAGCTCCTCTACCATAGACTTTGGCATCATTCTCACTGATGATTCCAGTGTCACAAAGGGGCGTTGGGATATTTGTTTCCTTTGATGAATGCATGGAACCACAAATTTTTCTAGATCAACGTTTTTCTTCAGACATGTCCACTGCTTCATCTCTTCTTGAGGTGATTGAACATTATCTCTATTGTCATCATCTGTCTCCCCTTGTTTTCCCTGAAAAACATCCACAATATGTGAGTATGATAAGCTTCTATGCTAAAGAAATATCTAGAGGAATTTTAAAAACTCTTTTAGCAAAGCTATCCATCTCCTTTTCATTGCTTCTCTGCGTTGATGGTTGAGGATATTTTGCCTCCTCTTTGAGTGTCCCTCATCTTCTCTATCAAGATCCATAACTTCAGAATGTGTATGTATTCTGTTCTGAAACTGTCACAGTTGGACGCACAATCAGACTTGCATCGAGGTTCGGTAGTCGAACTGGGTTTTCTCTCTGTCGATCGACGTTGGGTCGATTCACACGAAGCCACTGATTCTGTAGGCTTCACCGTCGATCAATGCACACTGATTGGTGTTGATCGATGAGAATGAGAAGTGCCGAGTGATATGGAATTTTCCACACTAAAATTGATGTCTTGGGGCTTCTCGCTCTTGACTTCTTGCCATAAATCATCAACAAACAATGCATTGACATGGTGCTTTTGTCCAGCCTCTATTTTCTCCTTAATCAAGCTCTCATGCCTCCTAATGGTCTCAATTGTTTGGCATCACTTGATTTTCCAATTTCTTCACATGGGTGCTGAGGTTTTCGAACTTGGTATTGAGGTTGAGGTACATACCCATCTATCTTTCGATGAACAGTCATCATCTGTTGTCCCTCTAAATTCTATCAACCATTGCTTCAATTTGCTTTCCTAAGCTTCTAGAGGAGGGTTTCTGGTAGTAGGAAGAATCCATAAGTCATGTTGTTGTTGAAGGGGCTTTCGTTGTGAACTCTGATTAAAGTTGCTCCTTTGACCAGTACCCATATGAGTTCATGTTGAAACCTGGATTCCCTTGTCTCTGGAAACCATTCCCATCAATGTAGTTCACATACTCTTCTTCAATCTCATATTCTCTAGACTAAATTGCTTCTACTTCTACAAAAGTAACCTGCTTCTTGAGAAATTTGCTGAACACTATCCAGTTTTGCTTTTACCTCTTCAATCTGCTCTTTGCTCATAGCTAGAGCTGATTTCCTGTCTCTCAAAATCTGTGTCTTGTACTGCTGCTAGATGCCAGATTCTCAATCAATCATGTAGCTTCTTCAGGTCTCCTGGTGGCTAAAATTGCCCTCACTAGCTGTGTTCAAAGCCATTTGATACTGTAAACCAATACCTCTGAAGAAAGTGCTAAGAAGCTGCATTTCGTTGAACCCGTGATGTGGACAGTCTCTCTTGTATGACTTTAATCTGATCCATGAGTTTCTGAAAGACTCTAAAGGTTCTTGTGAAAAAAGTATCAATCTTGCTCCTCAGATCTTTGGCTCTCGCGTCATCAAAGAAGTTACGTAAGAAAAGCGTTATTGATGTCAGTCTAGGTTGTCAGAGATCCTGGTGGTAGCTGCTTAAGCCAATATGAAGCTTCTCCAGCAAGGGAGTACTTGAAGAGCTTACATAAAAGATAGTCCTCAAAGACTCCATTGGCTTTAATAGCAGCTCACTAGATCCTCAAATCTCTCTAGATGAATCCAGTAATTCCCTTCATCCTACAGATTATAATTCACTAGCCAGGATCCCTAGATCTATTGTTTTTCCAATATTTGCATACACTTAGTAATTTAGATATTTTCCTATTCTTGATAAACTTATAATTAAAACCTCTATTTATAGTTTTCCTAGATTAGCCATCAGAATTATAATAAATCTTTTTTGTTCCTTCACTCTCTGTGGATTTGATCCGCTAAGTACTGGTAATTTGACCTCTCTTGACAAGAGTTGTTCGTAGGGTTAATTTGATAGATTGCATATTTAAGAACATAAACCTTAACCCGCACGCTGTCAATAACCATTCAGACCCAACATAGATCACATTCTTATGGTCAGGACGTGATCAACTCAAACCAAGTTCTATAACTCGCTCCATATACTATGGCCGATGCGTCGCATCCGACCATTACTCTATAAGATCGAGTTAGACCAAAACATGATCCGATCCATACCAACTATGATCCGGCCCATTCATAAAGGTTTGGGATCCTTAGATCACATCTAAGTACAACACAATCTACTTATACCATAATCGGATTCCCTTGGTCGGACCAAGTCATCGAATAAACAAAACTGATCCACACTGTGGTCGATTGCCACATCCACATAAACGGCCCATTGGGCCTTGGACATCTACACTTCGGCTGGCCCAGGCCTTGGACCAAATACCATGTAAGGACAAGCAAGAAACCATACTGATCCCTTAGTTAAATAGACCATCCGATCCGTGACCAATGACCATACAAACCACCCACACATCCGACCAATGTTCATGTCCATGATTGGTTTCATTTGGACATGACCTTGGACTTAACACCTAGACATTCCCACTATAACCCCACGCAAATAAAGAAAACTAGTAAAACAAGAAGTATTCAAATGTAAAAGGGAGAATGGACATAACCGGTCGCCATGCCTATAGACCCGATCGAAGCACCCGATGGTCTTGGCTGATGGGTTCCAATGATTACTCCACTAACCTTGGCCGTGTGCTCTGGTGTGTTATATTCCCCTCTCCAGAAATGTCTACTTGCCTCTTGTATAATTCAGTCCGGCCTTTCCTTGCCACAATCCGATCCTTCTTGTCGGATCCACCAAATCATCAGTATCGGCCTTGTTATGGGGCCGATCTTTTTCTCTCTTTATTTCATTATCACTCTCAAATTTCTTGTATCTTTAGGCTTAAGTGACAGACATGAATGTGTCTGAAAGCCCATGGAATTTCCTCTTTTTTATAGAAGAAAAGGCAGTTACCTTTCAAAGGTTGCATCCATTCGGTATCATTTCAGGCCATTGATACTAATCGATGGTCCAGATCGCATCCATTCGCCTATAGCAGTTACCCACGCCTTTAACTGCCCCTAAGCAGGCCCATCTTGGGCATAAACCCAATTGCCCAAGCTCTTGTGCTAGTCGTATGGACCCCTTGGCCCATAAACCATCCTTAGGCCGACCAGATGGCCCCGACCACGTCCCTGACCCGGCCTAACTGTCCGAGACCCAAACACTCCATCTAGATGAGATGAGATGATCCCAAGCTGGTCAAGCTAAGTGGATCTGACTACTCATTGTGTGCTAAACTGAGCTTAGTCGAGCTGGTCAAGCTTCCAATTAACATTGCAAGCTACCCGTATCACTCATTCAGCTTGTCCATTCCTTGTTCCTTCTGTATTTTGGTTAGGTCTATCATAATAATGCACTTAACCTTCTTTTTAGGCCATGACAAGCTTCCTTGGGGTCCTATGACCGGCTGGTTGGTTTCCCTCGAACCATGGCTTTTCCCATCGACCTTATCCAAGTTTGGTGGTATTACACTTTCTCCTCTAAATTCATAAATAGAAGCACTCATTTGGGCAATGGAAAGCATGAGGAATTTACATCAGTTTCAGGTTACTTTGCGACAGATTATTCTCAGCCGGTGAAGATAGTTTTAGAATCAGAAGAATGACTACTTTTGCACCATACTTAGAAGACATATGTTTCCGGAAGGAGAGATTCATAGATGTGGCGGTTATCCATGTTCCACGAAGGCAAAATATAAGGTTGGACAGTCTAGCACGTAGTGATAGACGCCAAAAGTCCAATATCGTTCATATGGATTCAATGCTATTTTTTTTTGGTTTTCAGAATCATAGTTGAATCTGTTCAAAATGATGACAAACAAACAAATTTGATTGAAATGATAACTTTCATTTAAACTACAAAAAATAATATAAATGTAATATTTTCATTAATTATATTATATTAGTAATTATTATATTTTATTGTATGATTTGGTATATTATAATCTGTTAATATTTGTATTTTTATTATTAAAATTGCTGCAGCATCTCATAATCAACTTAATCATAAATATCCATAATGCACCAATTTTCTAATCACTGTACTAGTGATATCTTGTGTATTTTGTATGATTTTAGCTCTCATTTCCATACTCATTTTGATCATTTATGATGCATTTTAGAGTCGCAATTAGGTGCATAGCATGTGCATGGTGTGGTTATTTCAGGCTTTTTGAGAAGGTCAAGTTAAAGATTGGAAGGTTCGAACAAGAGAAATGGCAAAGACCAAGCTACATGGCCGCCCGGCGGGTACTCGACCGAGGACAAAGTGAAGGCTGTGGACTGGGCGAACCGAGACGCGGACCGGTGGCGCGGGTGGAAGTTGTCTGTTGATTCATACCCGAGGTGAGAGACGTCCACGGATTCGTACCAAGAGGGGATGTGTGGACGATCTGGACCGCAGACCAAGGGCACGGGTGAGAGTCGTCCGTGGATCCAAGGAGAGAGCAAGCAGCGTGATCGGACACGTACCATGGCTGTGGGTCTAGCCCGTCCACGGCCAGCACTTAGACCATTTCCCATTTAAGCTTCTGGGTCAAACCTGGGTTTGTCGGGTCGACCCCGGTTCAAAAATTTAGCTTCGTATAAATATGTCTTAAACCTAATTTTAGCATCTTTCTTTTTTTTTCTCTCTAAACACATTGGATATTTGGAGAAAATATTAATTA
The DNA here is from genome assembly GCA_905132765.1 of Moricandia arvensis. Lineage (NCBI taxonomy): Eukaryota > Viridiplantae > Streptophyta > Magnoliopsida > Brassicales > Brassicaceae > Moricandia > Moricandia arvensis. Next base: position 40,812 of record CAJHQP010004725.1, on the reverse strand, counting down.
TTTAGTAATCTAATCTTTCTTTTCTTGAGTTATTTGGGTTTATTTCATCTTCTTAACATGTTTAATCTTGGAATCCATCATGAGTTTAAAGCTTAATCATGAAGATTAGTGAGTAGATTCTCTTTGAACATATTGGTAGGGTTATTAGAGTGAATAAGTAATGATTTAGGTTGTTTAGTGTTGGATCATCCATGTTATATGCTTATCTCTTGTTCCTAATGCTATTTTAGACTTGACCTCTGTAATCTAAATCTCTAGACATTTCATGCCCGAAAGGTGTTCGATGAATGTCTGAAAAAAGTGATAGTGATCTTTGCTTACTTAACCAAAGACATTTTATGTTAGGGAAGCTTAGATATCTAGTAGACTTGTTCTTAATGATTGTCTTGATTGAATTAAACCAAAGATAGTTGAAGTTTATTGGTTGATAACAAATGAACTCTTATCTTGAAAAAGAACTAGTTTAGTGATTTTGTCTAGAGTTATAGAACTTGATTGATTGATTTTTTGTGTTAGCTCAGTAGGTTAGATCTTAATCACCTCAAGTCAATACCCTTACCCATAGGTTCTCTTATTTTTTATTGGTTGAAAGAGAATTATTTGCTTGCTTAGTTCTAGTTACTTGTTTCAAATCAACTCAAACTGCACTGAATGCACTTAAATTAAGCACTTCACTTGTATTCTGATTGCATCATGATCACTTAGGATTGAATTGATATTCTTTATACTACTTTTATCTAGGATTAGCCAAAATCCTCTATCAAATTTGTCGTCGTTGCCAATTCTAAGTTGATTTCTACAGTGGGATTTAGTCATCGCTTGAGACTAAGTCTTATTTTGTTGTATTTCTATACTGATACTCTTCCTTCATCTCTCTTTGAAGATAGGTGCATGAACTTGGGGACTAGAGGACCAACAAACCTTGTTCCAAGAGTAGACAACATAAGTGGTTTTAAAGAGAGAGAGTTAGCAAGAAAGAGAAGAGAAAAGCAACTAGCTCATTTGGAAATATTTAGGTTTGACATGGATGAAAATCAGGAATCAACCTTATCAAGAAGATGTCTATAGAGATGAAAAACCATCGACACAACCCTCAAGGAGTTCCTCTAGGAAGAGATCAAGAAGGAAATGGCCAAGGAGCTGCAAACCTTAGGCTACAACACCCTCCACACCAAGCTAGGGCGATTGGAACATATGACCAGTCCAACATTCATGGAAATAGGGAGGGTATTCGACTTCCAGCTTTGGGAGAACAACAAATTTGAAATAAAATCCCAGTTTGATCAACATGATCCAAAGCAACAATTACCATGGGCTCGCTTTGGAGGATCCTTTGGATCATTTGGATAACTATGACAAGTTGTGTGGCACAGTGAAAATCAATGGCATTTCAGAAGATGTTTTAAGTTAAGGCTATTCCCTTTCTCTTTGGGAGATAAAGCTCATACCTGGGAGAAGAACTTACCAAGATCTTCTATTGAAACATAGGATGATTGGAAAAAATCTTTTCTCAACAAGTTTTTCTCAATCTCAAGAACAGCCAAGCTAAGGAATGGAATCTCAGCATTTCAACAGAAGAACTTGAAAGGATTTGGGGAAGCTTGGGAAAGGTTCAAGGGATTCTTGTCACAATTCTCTCACCATGGTTTCACTAATGAGAGTCTACTAAACACTTTCTACAGAGGAGCTTTGCCTAAGTATCAAAAACATATAAGACTCAGCCAGCAATGGTTTCTTCTTAGGAAGAACTGCTCATGATGACATGAACTTGTTTAGAATATGGCTCAAAGTGACTCAGTGTATAATGATGATTATGATAGGGAAAACCGAGGTGGAAGTGGTGATGACTCCTACACAAGAAAAGATCTGAAGTCTCTCCAAGACAAGTTGAACATGCTGCTTTTAGACAGGTCAAAACAAGATTAAGTGAACTTTGTTGGTAGGCAGGCTCAAGAAGAAGCTTTTGAGGTTAATGAAGTTGAGGGTTTGTAAAAACATCAAGAGTTGTTCTTCATAAATGCCAATGGTCAATGGTACAAGAAGGATAAACTTTTAGTTCAAAAACCCATGCCAAAACAAACCCCAATATCTGAACACCTACCAGAAAAAAACCCTTCTATAACAACCAGCAAGGTGGATACCCATCAAAGCAATTATATCCTCTAGGTTTTCCCTCTAAGGGAAATCAGTCTACTCCAGCTCAAGGAAGCTCATCACAAGTTCAGCCTAAAGATACAAGTGTGGAATCAATGTTCAAGCAACTACTAGAATCTCAAGCAAGAAATGAAAGAATATTGGAGATGAACTGAGAACATCCACACAAATATTGATGGGATCTACAATGAGCTCAAAAACATGTTCAAGGCTTTGCGAGAATCAGTTTGCTACAATGAGCTCTAACTTTAAAAGGCCTATGGGATCATTACCCGGAAAATCTAAGAAAAATCCTAAGGAGACAATGCACTCAATTACACTAAGGAGTGGTAGAGAGTTACCTTCTAGCATTCTCCTCAAGGATGATGAGAAACTAGGTGGGGAGGTGGTCATCAATCTAGATGATGAAGTTGTGATAGTTGATGAGAAGAATAATGAGAAGATCATGGAGAAGATAGTTGAAGCCAAAGGTAAAGGAAATGTTAGTGAAGAGAAGAAGGTTGTGAACAAGAAAGAAGCTACTACTTCCTCAAAGAAGCTACTTTCACTCCTCCTCCTTATGAGCCAAAGCTTCCCTTTTCGGGTAGATTCAAGAAGCAACTTTTCAATACAAAACACTCTTTATGAAACAAATGAATGAAGTTCAGATCATTATGCCTATCATTGATGCTTTCATATTGGTTCCTCAATATAGCAAGTTCTTGAAGGAGGTTATAACTGAGAAGAAGAAAGAGATGGAAGGGATGATGGCTTTTACTCATGAATGTAGTGCTATTATTTAAAGATTAACAGTCCAAAAGAATCTTGAAGATCCTTCCAAGCTTTACCTTTCCTTGTGCTATTTGTCCTTTGTCCTTTGAGAGGTGTCTATGTGACTTGGGAGCAAGTATCATCCTTATTCCCTTTTCCATTACGAAGAAGCTTGGTTTTACACATTACAAGAAGTGTAGAATCTCTCTAGGGTTAGTTAATCGCTCAGTGAAGCTCCCCATAGGTATTTTGGAGGATCTACCGGTTATGATTGGAAAGTGTGAAGTACCTACTGATTTTGTGGTGCTTGAGATGGACGAAGAGCTTAAAGATACTTTGATATTGGGAAGACCATTCTTAGCCACTACAGGTGCCATTGTGAATTTTAGAGATGGCGAGATTAATCTTCATCCTGGAAATGAGAACACTCTTCACTTTGATGTCAAGGAGGTGATAAAGAAAACCACTATCCAAGGCCAAATGTTCTACATTGAGGCTATGAATGCTCTATCTGATGAGTTGCTTAAGGAAATGGAACTTGAAGACTCTCTAAAACATGCTCTAACAGTTGATAAAGAGGTCCAAATGATTAAGGACAAGGAGAGAAATGGGTATGTGAAGATGCTAGTCTCTCACAAGGAGCTGACTAGAGTAGCTAACTTTCAGGAGCTGCCTCAAGCTGTCTACAAGATTGCCTCAGTTAGTCTACAAGAGGATCTTCAACAAGCTGATTGGAGTGAGCTCAAGGCACCCAAAGTGAAGCTTAAAGCTCTCCCCCTTGGTGTAAGGTACGACTTTCTTGGCTCTAATAACACATATCCTGTCATTTGTGAGTAGCCAACTAAATGAAAATGAATTGTCTACACTTTTGAAAGAACTCAAAAAGTATAGAAATCAATTGGCTACTCACTTTAAAATATCAATAGGATATAACCCTATTTATGTATGCACAAAATCTATTAAGAGGATGCATCAATGACCTTCTATAGAGCATCAAAGAAGGTTGAATCCCAACTTGAAGGATGTTGTAAAGAAAGAGATTCTCAAACTTTTAGATGTCGGTGTGATTTACCATATTTTAGATAGTACTTAGGTATCGCCTGTGCATGTAGTTCCAAAGAAGGGTGGTATCACTGTCATTAGGAATGACAAAGATGAATTGATTGGTAATCAAAAACTTAATGATGCATCTAGAAAAGATCATTTTCTATTGCCATTCATTTACCAAATGCTTGAGAGACTTGCAAATCATCCATATTATTTGCTTCCTTGATGGATACTCAGGTTTCTTCCAAATACCCACACATCAAAATGATCAAGAAAATAAGAAATTCACATGCCCCTATGGTACCTTTGCTTATCGAAGGATGCCATTTGGGTTGTGTACTGCACCAGCAACTTTCAAAGAGCAATGATGTCGATCTTTTCGGATCTTATTAAGGATGTTGTGGAGGTCTTTATGGATGACTTCTCTGTGTATGGGTCTTCCTTTGCTGCATGTTTGTCTAACTTGTGCAGGGTTTGCAAATATATGAGGAGACAAACCTTGTGCTTAATTGAGAAAAGTTCCACTTCATGGTGAAGAAAGGGACTGTGTTGGGACACAAGATTTCAGAGATAATATTGAAGTGGACAAGAAGATTGATGTGATGGTTGGGTTGCCAAGATCAGTGAAAGACATTAGAGGCTTCTTGGGTCATGTCGGTTTTTATAGAAGGTTCATCAAGGACTTCTCGAAGATAGCTAGACCGTTGACAAAGTTACTATGCAAGGAGGCCGTCTTTAACTTTGATGAAGAGTGTTTTGAATCCTTCAAGAAGCTGAAGAGTTAACTCATTAGTGCTCCCATTTTTTCAAAACCAGATTGGGATCTTCCCTTTTAGATCATGTCTGATGCTAGTGGCTATGCTGTAGGAGCAGTTTTGGGTCAAAAGAAAGACAAGAAGACCCATGTGGTCTACTATGAAAGTATGACTCTTGATGATGCTCAAATGAAGTATGCCACAATGAGAAAGAGATTCTTGCTATAGTGTTTGCACTTGAGAAGTTTATAAGCTACTTGGTAGCTTCAGGTGATTGTCTACACTGATCATGCGGAATTAAGACACATTTTGGACAGAAAGATGCTAAACCAAGACTGCTGAGGTGGATTTTGTTGTTACAATAGTTTGATCTCGAGATCAAGGATAAGCCCGAAGTTGAGAATGGTGTAGCTGATCATTTGTCCCGGATGAGAACTGATTATGGCATCCCCAATTATGAAGGTCTTTCGGAGGAACATATTATGACTATTAGGGTGGTTATGAAACTTTGCGTGACTGGGAAGAAGCTTGAAGAGATTAAGGAAACTAAAAAGAAGGAGCCTTTGGTATGCTGATTTGGTGAACTACTTAGCTTGTGGAAAGGAGTCTTTGGGACATAAGGGCTACGCTAAGAAGAAGTTCTACAAGGATATGAAGAGATACTATTGGATGAACCTTATATCTACATACTTTGTAGGGATCAACTCTATAGAAGAGTAGTAGTCAAAGAAGAGATTCAAGGGATCCTTACACATTGTCATGGGTCATCCTATGGGGGTCACTTTACTACTTTCAAGACTGTTTCTAAAGGTTCTACAAGCTATATTCTGGTGGCCACACATGTTGAAAGACACACAATACTTTGTCTCAAGTTGTGATTCATGTCAGAGAAGAGGAAACATTACGTAGAGGAATGAGATGCCTCATATCATGCAAGTTAAAGTGTTTCATGTATGGGGTATTGACTTCCTAGGATCATTCCCACCCTGTTTTGGTAACACATACATCCTTATGGCTGATGACTATGTGTCAAAATGGGTGGAGGCTATAGCGAGTCCAACCAATGATGCTAAGTGGTTCTCAAGATGTTCAGAGGCATTTTCTCAAGATTTGGAGTCCATAGAGTTGTGATTAGTGATGGAGGCTCTCATTTCATCAACAAAATGTTTGAGAATCTTCTCAATAAGAATGGTGTGAAAAACAAAGTGGCAATCCATACCATCCTTAAACAAGTGGACAAGTGGAAATCTCCAACGGAGAAATAAAATCTATCCTAGAGAAGTCTGTTAGGACAACAAAGGAACGATTGGTTTCCATCAAGCTTGATGATTGTTATAGCCTATTTATTACCTACGTTTTAGGCCATGTTATGGACTCTATTTAGGGTCTTATTATGTGTTTCTAGACTATGTTGTCTTTACAGGTCCAAGTATATTTTGGGAGATATATGGAGATACTTTCGAGCTTTTGGAGCATTTAGAGGAGAATAATCCGTAGCTGATCTTTAAGAGAGTCGAAGTACAAGACTGCCGTCGATCGACGGCACTATCTCAACGTTGACCGATGTTACATGAACAAGATCGATAGATGCTGACCACTTGCCATCGGGCGATGACTAATTCGCAGACAGCCGATTTCAAGCCCAAATTAGAGACAAGACACAAGATTACAAGTTTACTCCTGGACGAGTTTTGACCTATATTTTAGGGTTTTTATATTTATACTTTATGTATGAGATAGGGAGAAGATATACTAGAAAATACGTACGTATACGTACAGAGGCATACAGTGCTAGGTTCTTGAGTAATTAGGGAGAAGATTCATAACTCCTTAGGGAGATTTGTATTGGAAGCCTAGTGTTTTATCTATGCATTAGATTGAGATTATTATTCTTACTTTGGTTATGTCTGAGTATTTATCAACTCAATTTAGGGTTTATTAATGGTAATGATGAATTAGCCAAACAATAGAATTGTTAAGGGTTATTATTAGATCTATCAATAGAATTTTATTTATTGCTTGTGTTCCAGAGTAGCTAACTAGAACCCTGATAATAGGATAGTTAGGGGCAAGCAAGAGCATGGTTTACTACCAAATTTATTATGTTGAGCTAGGTTGCTAGAAACAAACGAGAGTTGATTTAGTTAATCTAGTGAATTTATCGAATTAAGTCATAAAGCTTGACTCAAGAAACCATCGATCGACGCAGATCATTGCCATCGAGCGACGGTCATTCCGTGTCAACAAGCGAGAGCTGAGATATTGAACTTAGTAAATAGATTAGACTCGCAGCGAGAGTTGGTCGTCTTTTACATTAGATATCGAGTTCTATGATTAATTCCCTTAACTTTTATCCTCTATAATCCACTTGCCTGAAACCCTAGATCTAGCATATTTACATTTACATCTAGTTAGTTTATTAGTATATTTCCATATTAAACATTATTAACATATTTCCATATTTAAATTATTAGCAATTTATATGACCAATATATATATAATCACCTAGCGTAATATTAGGAATAAGAAATCTATTGTGTGCCATTGTTCTCTGTGGATTTGATCCCTAAGTACTACACCTGATCTCTCTTGGCAAGAGTATTGTTTTGTGTGTTAGGATTAAGGGTTAATTTGATAGTTGATTGTTTAGGATATTTATGTCTTGCTAGAACAATAAACAACACACATGTCAATTTTGGCACCGTTGTCGGAGAACATTGATCACCATTAAATTTAATTTTAGGGTTTAATCTAGGGTTTTTTTACTATCAAGTTACTAATTTTTCTTTCCTTTTCAGGTGCAAGCAAAAGAGTACCAGGAGCAATAAATGACAAGAATTACTATTCTCAGACCCGCAGAAACTCGAACGTTCAATCTGCAAGAAACGACAAGCATCGACGAAAGCATCGATCGACGACAAGCATCGATCGACGGCATACATTCAACATCGACCGACACTTCTTTACGGATAGCATCGACCAGGATCATAACTCTAGCATCGACCGACATTGATCACTTAGCATTGATCGAAAACATCCCACCCGTATCGATCGACGACGGCATACGAGTTCAGATGGTTGCGCCTATAATTGTGGTTCAGAATGAGAATGGAGACTTGCATGACCTCAATGGTCATCTGCGTAATGTAGCAGGTCAAAGGATAACGATCAGGGGGCTGTAATCCCTGATACAGAAGCAGAAGCCGACGCTACAATAGCTCAACCTGAAGCTAACGCCCAAGCTGCTCAACGAACACTGGCTGACTACAACCGTCCAGGCCAGTTCTACGCCAACAGATCTGCCATTCGTCCTCCAGCTTTTCAGAGAAAAGATTTTGAGATCAAGCCCACTTTCTTCGGACTTGTAGTGCAGGCACCTTATCATGGGTTACGTCAAAAGCACCCTATGGATCATATTGGGCGATTTGAGGATCTAGTGACTGCTAGTAAAGCCAATGGAGTCCTTGAGGACTATCTTTTCTGTAAGCTCTTCAAGTACTCAGTTGCTGGAGAAGCTTCATATTGGCTTAAGAAACTAACACCAGGATTTCTGACATCCTGGAATGACATCAAAAACGTTTTCTTGCGTAATATCTTTGATGACGCAAGAGCAAAGGATTTGAGAAGAAAGTTTTCTACTTTCTCACAAGAACAGAGGATTTGAGAAGAAAGATTACTACTTTCTCACAAGAACCTTCAGTCTATCAGAAACTCGTTGATCAGATTAAAGTCCTACCAGAGAGACTGTCCACGTCATGGGTTCAACGAAGTGCAGCTCCTAAGCACTTTCTTCAGAGGTATTTGATTACAATATCAGATGGCTTTAGACACATCTAGTGAGGGGAACTTCAGCACCATAAGCCTTGAAGAAGCTACAAGATTGATTGAAAACTTGGCATCCAGCAGTAGCACCAAGAACACCAATTTCGAGAGAAGGAAATCAGCTCCAGTTGTTAGCAAGGAGCAAATTGAAGAGGTTTGCAAACTGGATAGTGTTAAGAAATATTTCAAGAAGCAAGTTACTTTTGCGGACGTGGAAGCAATTGAGTCTGGATACGATGAGTTTGATGAAGAAGATGTAAACTACATTGATGGGAATGGTTTCCAGAGGCAAGGGAATTCATGCTTCAACAGGAACTCCTATGATACTGGTCAAAGGAGTAACTTTTACTAGAATTCGCAGTGAAGGCCTTTCAACAACAATAGGACTTATGGATCTACCTACTACCAGAATTCTCCTCCAGAAAAGTCAGGAAAGCAAGATTGAAGCGATGGTTGACAGAGTTTTAGAGGGACAGCAGAAAATGACTGTGGATTTCAATGGGAAGATAGAGGGTTTGTACCTCAACCTCAATACCAAGTTCGAAAACCTTAGCACTCATGTGAAGAAATTGGAGAATCAAGTGTGTCATGTCCCTACTTCCAGATAAGGCCTTCGGGCACAGCCATGGTGCGGGAGGACGCACCAGTCAGGTCACAAGGCCTAAAGACAAGCGTACCATGGCTGGAAAGGATGGTTAAGTGCATCAGTATGTTGAGACTTGACCATAATCAGATTGAGACAAGGAAATAAGAGCTGGTTGAGTTCTAAGGCAGCTGGAGGAAGTAGCTCAACCAGCTAGGAAAAGCTCAGTGTAGCTCACACTAGCTTGGATCAGCTCCAGCAGCTGAACTACTAGCTCACTCAGCTGGGCCAGCTAGCTTTCAGCTCAACTCAGCTGGGTGGAGTGTTATGGTCCGGGCCAGTGTGGTCGGGTCATGGGCGGTTAGGGGGTCCGGTTGGGTGGTGGCTGATCCATGAAGGGTCCATGGGTCTTGGTTAGGTCTGTGGGTCTTGGCTGTTGGGTTTGGGATGCAGAGGGAGGTATTGGGCCTGTTTCCAGACAGCCCACACGCCAAAAGGGGCAGTTGGGGTGGTTACTAGGCGAAAAGGTGGAAAGGGGGCAGTTTTGGCACCCATTCGCCAACTGCTTGCAACCTTTCGGCCAGGAAGTTGTTGGCCGACCCTTTCCCTATAAAACAGACCTTGGGGTGTCAAAAATGGCATGAAATTCCTTAGGGAAAACTCTGCCAAAATCGTGAGAGAAAGAAGAGAGAAAGAAGAAAAAGGCCGGCCAAACCGAGACTGTGGGTGGTGGTGATCGGATTCCAACCAGAAGTTGGTTTGTGGGAAGGGGAGATCGATTCATGATGAGAACCAGAGGCAAGGAAAAGGATTTGGACAAGGTTTTGAGTACACCAGAGCGTACGCCCAAGGTGAGTGGGATGAACGGAACATCCTGCCATGGCCGCGGTGGCATTCCGTGTAGTCTGTGGTTGGGATCGGTTGGACCAGACCCATCTCTTCTCTTTTCCTCATTGATCTACTTCTTTTCTTCTATATTCCGGTTGTGTTGGATGATGCACACTCAGTGGTACTGGACCAAGGCCTTAGCCGGTCCAGACACATTGTTCTAGGCCCTTGGCCGGACTGATCTTGGTCGGATTCTATATGATCCAGATTGACTCATGGAAATCCGACCCTGGATTCCTCTTAATGGGATTTATCATGAATTATCATGGTTTTTAATTAGTGTTTGGAGATATATTTGAGTAAGTCAGTTTTGTGATTTCTCCCCATGGCCGAGTGTGGTTTGGTGTGATCGATGGGTTAGATCACATTAGACCAGTATGGCCGTGTGAAGATGGTGTGTTCTAGATATCCTAGGTGTTGACTTGGTTATGGCTGTGTGCCTTGTTGGACTGATTGGATAGTCTAGTGAACTTAGTTTGGAGGAACCAAACCATGCAATGTTAGATGTGTTTGATAAGTTATCGGTTGTACTTATACATATGTTTTGTGGTGTGTGTGTTGGTTTCAGGATCTGACCAGGATGGTGGCAGGTCCAAGGTACCATGAGGACCAAGCCGTGGATGGATGTGTGGGATTTGTGGTAGTATTGTATTAGGACTTATGAACTTATGACTTAGCCTATTGTGCAACTAAACTTATGTATGAATCACATGTTTTATATCTATAAAGATGCATTTTCTCTTATCTATTTAGACTTAGTGTACGAAATAGTTGAACCTCATATGATTGAAAATTTCTTAGAAAAATAGTGGACCTTAAAACTGAACAAAACACCATGATTTAGCTAAAGTAAGGCCGTGGGTCCTAGTTGGGTCCTTTGGGCCAGGATCGGGTCTTACAAGTTGGTATCAGAGCGGAGTTTGGTTCTAGGATTGTGTTGGGTTATGGGAAGGTCACCACACATCCGGCTGGGTCTCATGGAAGGGTCTGGTCGATTTGCTTAGCCTTAGAGATTGCTTGTGGTATTTGTTATGTCTTATGGACTAACATGATTTGCTAACATGTTTTGAATCCTTAAGGGTGGAAAAAGCAAGTCTAAGTCTCGGAAAGGGTAAGGAGGCAGCTGCAGCATTCGGACATGTGGGTACAGATGGAGTTGATCTGGCCGCGGTGTTGTCAATCCCAAACGGATGGGGTTAACACTAGAACTGGATTGCCTACTGTTCAGCTCAACCCAACCGAGGTTCGTGTGGATGGGACTGGAAGTCGTTGGAACAGGTGGTGGAACCTGTTGATGGAGCTGGGCGGCTGGGTGAACAAGGGATGGAGGATCAAGAGGAGTCCTCAAATTCTGGTCATCATGATGGCCAGGGGGATGGGACAGCAGGACAAGTGAATCCGACTGCTGAACCAACCCTGAAGGAGGTGTTGGAAGCTATGCAGGCTATGGGGACACAGATTTTGGCTCTAACTCAGGACGCTTGCACTAGTCAGGACGGCTATTCCTATTGGGAACCATCATACTGGCCGTACCGCAGCAGCTCAGGCAGCTGGTGGAGTGGCTTCGGTTCAAGTGGAACAGGTGGCTGAGGTGATTGAGATTGATCCCCCAGCCAGGGCAGTTAGGAAAGTGGATTACTTGAAGGTGCTGGAGCACATCACTCGTATGGGCACCAAACACTTAGCTGGAAGTGTTGATCCGCTTGAGGCAGATGAGTGGAGGAGCAGTCTGGCTCGTAACTTCAGCTCAAGCCGTTGTCCAGAGGACTACCAGAAGGACATTGCGGTTCACTTCCTGGAGGGTGACGCCCACAACTGGTGGTTGGCTCTTGATAAGCGCACCAATGGCACCATTGAGCGCTTTGAGGATTTTGAGGTTGAGTTCAACCACAAGTACTTTCCAGCTGAGGCATGGGATCGTTTGGCAGGCTAAGTTCTTGGACTTGGTCCAGGGATGCAGGTCAGTACGTGAGTATGAGGAGGAGTTCAACCGACTCAGGCGCTATGTGGGTAAGGAGTTGGAGGACGAGGCAGTCCAGGTGAGGCGGTTCATCAGAGGCCTTAGGGCTGAACTCCGAACCTACTGCTCAGTCCGCACCTTCCCAACAGTGTCTGAGCTGGTTGAAAGGATGGCCTTGCTGGAGGTCAACCTTGCAGATGAACATAAGCAGAAGGTTAAGAGTGTGGTGGTGTCTTCTGGCCATAGTGGTGACCGGAAAAGGAAGAGGGACCAGGCTGAGGAGGGTAAAACCTCAAGTGGTAGGCCTGTGTGTCCTAAGTGTGGCCGGCACCATGGAAGGGAATGCTGGAGAGAAATAGGAGCTTGCCTCCGTTGTTGTAAGATGGACTACTCGGCCCGTGACTGTCCCAGACAGGAGCAAGGGGCCAGTGGTGATACTTGCCACTACTGTGGAAAGAGGGGACACCTCCGTAAGGATTGTCCTAAGCTGGCAGTCGGGTCGAGCAAGAGCCGTGGAGAGGCCAGTAAGTCGGACCAAAACCGTGGTCAGACATCAGAACCACGTGTCTATGAGCTGTCCAAGGATGAGGACAAGGCTGGACCATTCCTAGCAATCACATATGTCTGATCCTACTCTTTTCAATTCAGTAGAATTGTATGGTATGGAACCTAGGATGGTTAGATACTTAGTTTTGGTCACATGTAGGGACCCTAAGTATTGGTGGTGTGGAAACACATGTACTTTTCGATACTGGAGCTACACATAGTTTTGTGAGTCCAGGGATGCTCGGAAAGGGGTTGTTCCAGTTGGGAACGGGGGATTGTCCTGGGTAGTGAATGCGGCTGGTGGCCAAGTGATGCATTCACTAGGGGTGATTCAGGACGTCCCAGTGATGATCCAGGACAGGGTCATGCCTGTGATCTTGTGGTAGTCCACCTAAAGAATCACGAGGTGATCTTAGGTATGGATTGGCTTGGAAAGAATCGGGCCACTCTTGACTGTCACCGGGGGGCGTGTGCTTTTTGAGAGTGGGTGTGGGACTCCGATCAGGTTCCAAGGTATATCGTCAATCTCTGGATGCTTGGTGGTGTCAGCTATCCAGTGTGAAAGGATGCTGAGGAAGGGTTGTGAAGCTTATCTGGCCACAATCGCCACTAAGGAGGTTGTAGGGGGTGGTGCCCGGAGGGAATACCGCTGGTTGGTGAGTTCCAGGATGTGTTTAGGGCACTGCAGGGCATTCCCCCTGACAGGTCGGACCTTTCATAATAGAACTCGAACCAGGGACGGCCCCATTATCCAAAAGTCCCTATAGGATGCTCCTGCTGAGATGGCCGAGCTTAAGAAGCAACTCGAGGAGTTGCTGGATAAGGGTTCATACGACCAAGTGTGTCACCCTGGGGAGCACTAGTCCTCTTTGTGAAAAAGAAGGATGGTAGCTTTAGATTGTGTATTGACTATTGAGGGTTTAACACGGTGACTGTGAAGAACATGTACCCATTGCCTCGGATAGATGAGTTGTTGGATCAGCTCAAGGGTGCAAAATGGTTTTCCAAGATAGATTTGGCTTCAGGGTATCACCAGATTCCCATTGAACCAAATGATGTACGGAAAACAGCTTTCCGGACCAGGTAAGGCCACTATGAGTTTGTGGTCATGCCATTTGGATTAACCAATGCACCAGCAGCTTTCATGAAGATGATAAACAACATCTTCGGAGATTACTTAGATGAGTTTGTGATCATCTTTATTGATGATATCTTGGTCTACTCCAGACCAAGGAGGATCATGAGAAACATTTAAGGGCAGTGTTGGGACGATTGAGGGAACAACAACTCTTTGCCAAATTGAGCAAGTGCAGTTTTTGGCAACGGAGTGTTGGGTTCCTTGGACACATTGTGTCTGATCAAGGAGTCTCTATTGATCGAGAGAAGATCAAGACCATACAGGAGTGGCCGCGACCTAGGAGTGCAACTGAGGTCAGGAGCTTCTTGGGTCTGGCCGGATATTACAGGAAGTATGTCAAGGGGTTTGCCAGCTTGGCTCAACCAATGACACAACTGACTGGGAAAGATGTGAAGTTTGTATGGTCTGAGGCATGTGAGAAGTGTTTCTCTACCTTGAAGGATATGTTGACTAGGGCACCTATCCTAGTATTTCCTGAAGCCGACCAACCATATGTGGTATACACTGATGCATCCATAACAGGATTGGGATGTGTATTTACCCAACACAGTAAGGTCATTGCCTACGCCTCTAGGCAATTGAGGAAGCATGAGGGGAACTACCCAACCCATGACCTGGAGATGGCCGCAGTGGTGTTTGCCCTCAAGATATGGCGATCATACTTGTATGGTGCTAAGGTTCAGATCCTTACCGACCACAAGAGTCTCAAGTACATATTCACTCAACCTGAGTTGAATTTGAGACAAAGGAGATGGATGGAGTTTGTGGCCGATTATGATCTTGATATTGCTTACCATCCAGGGAAAGCGAACCTAGTGGCCGATGCTTTGAGCCGGAGGAGGGCTGAAGTGTCAGCTGAGAAGGAAGAAGAGGTATTGGAAGGGATGGTTAGGTCACTGCACTTAAACACCTTGGTCAGCGAGGACGAGCCTTTGGGTTTGGAGGCAGTGAACCAGGTTGATCTTCTTACCAGGATAAGACAAGCACATGGCTTGGATGAGAAACCTTCCAAAGGTTTGCTCGGAATGATAAGACAGAGTATCAAATTTCTCAGGATGGTACGATCTTGGTCCATGGGAGGATCAGTGTTCCTAATGTCAATGAACTCAAGGAAGAGATTATGAGGCAGTGTCATAAGTCTAAGTTCTCTGTGCATCCTGGGCTGAACAAGATGTATAAAGATACTAAGAGGTACTACCATTGGGTCCGAATGAAGACAGATGTGGCTGAGTGGGTGGCCAAGTGTCCTACTTGCCAACTCGTCAAGGCAGAACATCAAGTACCCAGTGGGCTACTTCAGAACTTACCTATTCCTGAATGGAAGTGGGATCACATCACCATGGACTTTGTCTCTGGATTTCCCACAACCAGGAACAGGAAGGATTCAAATTGGGTGGTAGAAGATCGTTTGAACAAGTCAGCTCATTTCATACCAATCAAGAAGACTGATGGTGTGGAGCCCTTGGTGCAGATCTACACGGATGTGATGGTGCGGTTGCATGGGGTACTAGCCAGTTTTGTCTCAGATAGAGACCCTCGTTTCACATCTTACTTTTGGAAGGCTTTTCAAAAGGCCTTGGGAACTAGAGTGAATATGAGTAAAACTTATCATCCACAAACGGATGGGCAGTCAGAGAGAACAATTCAGACACTGGAGGACATGCTGAGAGCTTGAGTCCTGGACTAGGGTGAGTCCTGGGAGAGGCACCTACCTTTGGTGGAGTTTGCCTATAACAATAACTTTCAAAGTATTGGTATGTCTCCATATGAAGCATTATATGGGAGGCCTTGCAGGACACCATTATGCTGGACCCAAGTGGGGGAGCGCAACATGATAGGACCTAAGATTGTTGAAGAAACAACAAGGAAGATTATGTTCATAAAAGACAAAATGAAAGAGGCGCAGGATTGCCACAAAGAGTTATGCGGTTAGGGTCCGGTTGGGTGTTGGCTGATCCACGAAGTCCATGGGTCTTGGTTAGGTCTGTGGGTCTTGGCTGTTGGGTTTGGGTTGCAGAGGGAGGTATTGGGCCTGTTTCCAGACAGCCCACACGCCAGAAGGGGCAGTTGGGGTGGTTACTAGGCGAAAAGGTGGGAAGGGGGCAGTTTTGGTACCCATTCGCCAACTGCTTGCAACCTTTCGGCCAGGCAGTTGTTGGCCGACCCTTTCCCTATAAAACAGACCTTGGGGTGTCGAAAATGGCATGAAATTCCTTAGGGAAAACTCTGCCAAAACCGTGAGAGAAAGAAAAAGGCCGGCCAAACCGAGACTGTGGGTGGTGGTGATCGGATTCCAACCAGAAGTTGGTTTGTGAGAAGTGGAGATCGATTCATGATGGGAACCACATGCAAGGAAAAGGATTTGGATAAGGTCTTGAGTACACCAGAGCGTATGCCCAAGGTGAGTGGGATGAACCGAACCATCCTGCCATGGCCGCGGTGGCATTCCGTGTAGTATGTGGTTGGGATCGGTTGGATCAGACCCATCTCTTCTCTTTTCCTCATTGATCTACTTCTTTTATTCTATATTCCGGTTGTGTTGGATGATGCACACTCAGTGGTACTGGACCAAGGCCTTAGTCGGTCCAGACACATAGTCCTAGGCCCTTGGCCGAAATGATCTTGGTTGAATTTTATATGATCCGGATTGATTCATGGAAATCCGACCCTGGATTCCTCTTAATGGGGATTTATCATGATTTATCATGGTTTTTAATTAGTGTTCGGAGATATATTTGAGTAAGTCAGTTTTGGGATTTCTCCCCATGGTCGAGTGTGGTTTGGTATGATCGATGGGTTGTATCACATTAGACCATTCTGGCCGTGTGAAGATGGTGTGTTCCAGATGTCCTAGGTCTTGACTTGGTTATGGCCGTGTGCCTTGTTGACTGATTGGATAGTCTAGTGAACTTAGTTTAGAGGAACCGAACCATGCAATGTTAGATGTGTTTGATAAGTTATCGGTTGTACTATATACATATGTTTTGTGGTGTGTGTGTGTGTGTGTGTGTTAGTTTCAGGATCTGACCAGGATCGTGGCAAGGCCAAGGTACCATGAGGACCAAGCCGTGGATGGATGTGTGGGATTTGGGGTAGTATTGTATTAGGACTTATGAACTTGTGACTTAGCCTATTGTGCAACTGAACTTATGTATGGATCACATGTTTATATCTATAAATATGCATTTTCTCTTATCTGTTTAGACTTAATGTACAAAATAGTTGAACCTCATATGATTGAAAATATCTTAGAAAAATATTGGACCCTAAAACTGAACAAAACACCATGATTTAGCTAAAGTAAGGCTGTGGGTCCTAGTTGGGTCCTTTGGGCCAGGATCGGGTCTTACAAAGTGATTCAAACAAGTGAGATCATTAAAAAGCATGAGAGCTTGATCAAGGAGAAAATCGAGGCTGGGCAAAGACACCACGTCAATGCTTTGATTGATGATGATTTCTGGCAGGAAATCAAGAGAGAGAAGCCCCAATATAGCAATTTTTGTGTGGAAAATTCAGTTTCACTCGGCAATGCTAATACGCATTGATCGACGCCAACCGGTGAGAATTGATCGATGGTGAAACCTACAGACTCAGTGGCTTTGTGTGAATCGACTAATATCGATCGACACTGTTTCCGTGACATCGATCGACAGAGGGACAGAAGAATAGATCGTCAGTACACACACGGCATCGATCGACATGAGAGAAATTCAGTACGGCTACCGAACCTAAATGCGAGCTTGTTTGTACGTCCAACCATGAAATTTCAGATCAGAATACAGAGACATCTGAAGCTATGGATACTGATAGAGAAGATGAGGGCCATTAAAAAAGGAGACAAAAGATCCCCAAACATCAACGCAGAGAAACCAATGATAGATAACTTTGCTAAGAGTTTTTAAAATTCCTTTAGATACCTCTTTTGATGAGGCCTATTATACTCACAGAATGTGGATGTTTTTCAGGGAAACAAGGGAGACAGGTGATGATATAAAAATAATGTTCAGTCAACTTAGGGAGAAGATGAAGCAGAGGACATGTCTAAAGAAGAAAAGTGATCCTGGAAAATTTGTGGTCCCATGCTTCATCAAGAAACAAATACCCCAACGGCCTTTGTGACACTGAATCTTCAGTAAGCATTATGCCAAAGTCAGTGGCAGAGGAGCTAGAGCCTAAAAGTGGACCCCTCCAACGATTCCTTTACATTCACAGACTGCTCAAGAGTAAATTCAGGAGGGATGGTAAAAGATGTTCTAGTGCAGATCAACAATACATTGGTTCCAACAAACTTTCATGTGATGGACATCAGGATAGATTGGAACTCTTCTCTAATACTTGGGAGAGAATTCATGGCTACTGTGGGATCCATATGCGATATGAAGTTAAACATGTTGTATCTATCTCTAATTGATCAAAATATTTTTTATGAACCTGTCAAAAATAAGAACAAGGCTACCCTGGTCGAACTGTGCAATGATGCATAACTTATGGCCACATGTTTCTACAATTACAAGTTCTGTGAGGAACAAGAAGAAGGAGCATCGATCGACACCCAACCCAACCCATCGATCGACAGCCATAACATTCAACAATCGATCGATACCCACCCTATCACATCGATCGACACTCAAACTTCCGAACAAGCCCACACCCACCATGGCGATTTCAGTTACAACATAGCCTACCTCGAGTACAACGAAGATTACAGAGATGAAGAAAATTGAATACCGAGGGATTGCTATGGAAGAGGCTCAATTTTTCCATGTTTCCCATCGACCTGGGAAATTGACATCGATCGATGGACACCATACACTGTCGATCGATACTGAGAATGAAGCAGAAACCAAACGAGATTCATGTGCAGAACGTGAAAGGGAATATGGTTATTTAAAACCAGATGAGTTCGGTATTATGCGAGATCCAAATGGTTATGCAAGAGCTATGGACGGTCGAATTCTACATGTCATGAAAGACGATGTGGGCAGATATACTTGCAATGGCTAACAGAGCTGGAAACCTTTTCATCCACCAATCTGATTATCTAGCATCCATCGACGTTCCACAGACGACATCGATCGACGCTAATCCGACGTACCAAGGTTACTGTGGAGATTACGAAGAGCACAATGCAGCTTACAGAGAGAAAAAAGCTGGATGGATAATGAACGCGAGAGTAGGCAATCCAGCATCAATCCTCAACATATGTTGGCCATCAAACGACATTAAACGAAGACCAGAACAATTAATTGAAGAAGAAGATACAGAAGATAGTTATCTCAGACTCGACGAGTTTGGAATTTCAGAGATACAGAGGGACGTGCACGAGATCTTTACAAGAGAATTCTCAACCTACCTAAGGAAGATGTAGAAGATGCCCTTGTTATGGCTAATGGATCAGGAAGTTTTTTTGGACAACAGCAACAGCCATCGATCGACGCGCATGTACAACCATCGATCGACATCAAGGAGCAGAAGCACGAGCCTAACCAGTACCAAACATCGATCGACAACAAGAAGCATGCATCGATCGATACCAGGGAGTTCACGAGTTCTGTACATCTAACCCCTTTAATCTTAAACTTCGGGACCTGTCAGTTGGATAAATCCCCTACTGATAGACGGTCAGGTAGAGTATGGAAGGAGATTTTTTGTTGCTGATGGCAGAAGGATTTTCTTTTGGGAAAAGCAAGATGAGTATGGCGTATACAGAGATGAGAATGGCAATGCATGCGCTATAGACTGACGAATTTTGAATGTGCAAGAGGAAGATATCAGAGCAGTTCTAGAGAAAGATACTATGTTTGAGTACATCTACATATGTTTACCTGAACATGCAGAAAAGATCGCTATGTCCTGAAAGAAGCAAGAAATATACAACAGAGCAAAGATTGATGATCTTGGTGAATGTGATATTCAACGCTTAAGAGATGGCATTAGATGATTCCTACAGGAGGCTTGATGATGTCTACTAATCCTTATGAAAAAATTCCTCACGGTCCTGAATTACACACATGGATAAGATTGCAGCGAGATTTGGATACTATTCAAAGATAACATGCGAGTGGACACAACAGAGTGACATCGATCGACGGCAACATCGCACCATCGATCGATGCTAAGTTCGACAGACAAAAGCACGCAGCAAAAACACCATTTGGAAGATAAGTTTAATGAGATTGTTTTCTCTCAGAGCCTAATGAAAGCAGATATTTCTCAGAAATTAGAGGATATATCAGAGACTACAGCTGCCAGACTTAGAATGCTACAACGTAATATGAGAATCTACAAAGGAGAATGCATTTAGTGGAGGTTACTAAGGAGCTCATAAAGAATGAGAAGCCATAGGAGCTGAAGCAATGAGAAACTTCATTATGTACATGGTTTCAGAAAAAGCAAAGAAGATGTAAACATTTGTTTTCCATGGGTTGATCAACTCCATTCGAGTCAGGAAGTTCAAAAGGTCGAGCTTAAGACTATAACAAGCATTGAGTGTGAGGCAATTCCACTGTTTAGTAGATTTTACTTAGTTTTTACTTATACTATTTATTTATTTTGAGTTTTATTTTATTTCTACAGACTACTTATACTACCATCGATCGACACCATAAAGGCACCATCGGTCGACACTAGATCGCCGACCATCGATCGACCAAACCAACCTACCATCGATTGACACTCTCTCACAGAGAGAGTACGAGTTCTATACTTAGCTATTTACTTATGATTTAATTTTTCCTAACCTATCCGGGGGGATCAAACTAGCGAAAGTGTAATTTAAGTCTGGGGCGAGGTTCGCTAATGCTATTTATTATTTCTGAGTTTTATTTACTATCTATATAATTTTTTCAAAAAAGTCTTATCGAGTTAAGAAGAAGACTATGATCAAGATTTATTATTGACTAACCACACTTTAGCACCATTCTTAGAAAGTTGTTTGCAGAGATTACTAGAGATACCGAAGTGGATCATCCTGCCACAACATCACACTTGCTTATAAAGTTTGAAGGAACCGAAGTTGATTTCCAACATTAATCCTGACATTATTTGCTTGCTTTGGGATTTGGTATACACTGGATCGGATTTCTTCTGTAAGTCTGGAAGGTAAAATGTGTGTGCTTCTGATTCCCCTCTCTCTCTCCCCTTTCAGATTAAAAAAAGGAGTAGAACAGGATTTGGTGGCTACAACCATTAAAACTTGATTCATATAATCCTAGAAAGAGATAAAGGTCAAAAAGAAGTGAAAAGGATCTGGCGGCAAAAAACATTAGGGTTTGATTATCTAAATATCTCAATCAATTAAGAAAATAAATGATACCCTCAAAAGAAGGGAGACATTGACTGAGAAGAAGGGAGAAGAGAGAGAGGAAAATAATCAGAGAAGACTACATGTGTGTTCAGATACTTGCAGAGGTAAGAGTCTATATATCCTTTGATCGATACTCCCAAGTAAGCCTATACTTTTATTTTATGCAAAGAAATGAAATCAGTAGAGGGGCGAGTCAGACTAGTATTGGCCTAAGTTGTTGGTAGAATGGATTTGGTTGCCTATACTAGGATATGCGTATATAAAGTTCTCTGTGATTGAGTTAATAGGATGTGGCTGCAATAAAGTAAGGTGAAAGTTATACTTAGATATTATTTGAGTCTTCGGTTTTTCAAAACCTCATTCGCAGGCTTGTTTGCTTAAGGACAAGCAAAAGGTTAAGTCTGGGAGAGTTGATATAGCCCTGTTATTTACCAGTTTTAGGAAATGTTATGGACACCATTTAGGGTCTATTATGTGTGTCTAGACTATATTTTAAGGTCTTCACAGGTCCCAGGTACGTTTTGGAGATATATGGAGATATTGGATATTTTGGAGCATTTAGAGGAGAATAATTCGTAGCTGATCTTTGAGAGAGTCAAAGTACAAGACTGTCGTCGATCAACCAGCCCTATCTCGACGTCGACCGATGTTACATGACCAAGATCGATCGATGGCTGACCAACTTGCCATCGATCGAATGACCAATTCGCAACAGCTGATTTCAAGCCAAGTTAGAGAACAAGACACAAGATTACAAGTTTACCTCTGGACCGAATTTTGACCTAGATTTTAGGGTTTTTATATTTATACTTTATGTATGAGAAATGGAGAATATATAGTAGACAATGCTACACATACGTACCCGGCGGACGTACGGAGCTAGGTTCTTGAGTAATTATAGGAGAAGATTCATAACTCCTTAGGGAGATTTGTATTGGAACTCCAGTGTTTTATCTATGCATTATATTCATATTGTTATTCTTACTTTGATTATGTCTGAGTAGTTATCAACTAGATTTAGGGGTTATTAATGGTACTGATCGATTAGCCAAACAATAGAATTGTTAGGGTTATTATTAGATCTATCAATAAAATTGTGTTTATTGCTTGTGTTCTAAAGTAGCTAAGTAGAACCCTGATAATATTATAGTTAGGCGTAAGCGAGAGCATGGTCCACTACCGAAATTTATTTTGTTGAGCTAGGTTCCTAGAAACAAACGAGAGTTGATTTAGTTAATCTAGTGAACTTTTCGAATCAGGTCATAAAGCTTGACTTAAGAAACCATTGATCTACGCAGGATCATTGCCATCGATCGATGGTCATTCCGTATCAACAAGCGAGAGCTGAGACATTGGACTTAGTCAATAAATTAGACTCGCAGCGAGATCTGGTCATCTTTTACATTAGATATCGAGTTCTATGATTAATACCCTTAACTTCTATCTTCTATAATCCACTTGCCTGAAACCCTAGATCTATAGCATATTTACATTTACATCTAGTTAGTTTATTAGCATATTTTCATATTTACATTATTAGCATATTTTCATATTTACATTATTAGCATATTTCCATATTGCATCTACACTCTCTTATAAAGAACATTTCCTTAGAATGATTACTTGTTACCAATATATATATAATCACTTAGCTTAACTTTAGGAATAAGAAATCTATTGTGTGTCATTGTTCTTTGTGGATTCGATCCCTAAGTACTACATCTGATCTCTCTTGGCACGAGTATTGTTTTGTGTGTTAGGATTAAGGGTTAATTTGATAGTTGATTGTTTAGGATATTTATACCCTGCTAGAACAGTAAACATCACGCATGTCAATGATGCACTTTGGGCCAATATGACAGCCTATAAAACTCCTTTGGGAACTACACCCTTCAACCTTGTTTATAGGAAAGATTGCCATTTTCCACTGGAGCTTGAGGACAAAGCTCTGTGGGCTTTTAAGCTTCTCAATTTTGACATCAAGACAACACGAGAGAAGAGGTAATTCAATTGAGTGAACTTGATGAGATACACCTTGATGCGTATGAGAGCTCAGCCATCTACAAGGAAAGAACTAAAGCTTTTCATGACAACAGAAATTTGAAGAAAGAGTTCAGTGCTGGGGACCAGGTGTTGCTATATAATTCTCGGTTGAAGTTGTTTCCCGGGAAGCTCAAGTGAAGATGGTCGGGTCCTTTCACGTTCAAAGAACTGAGACCATATGGAGAAATAGTGTTGTAGAGCAAGGATGGAAGAGAATTCACAGTCAATGGACAAAGAGTTAAGCTCTACTTGGGTACTACAACAGAGGAGGAATGAATCTCATATCCACTCTTCGATCCCAACCTCGCTTAGCCAAAAAGAAAGGAAGTCAAGCTAGAGACTTAAAACAAGCTCACTTGTGAGGAAGTCACATGTTTATCCTTGTACATATTCCTTTTCATCTTGTTATGTGTGCTCTATTTTTTTCCATTCTGCAGGTTCAAGTATCAGGGTGACGAGGGGATTCCCGTGAGATTTTGTGTTTTGCAAGAGACCGGACCGTGGACATCGACCGCGGTTAACACAGTCCATAGATTTTGACTAGAGAGGTTGGGATTTTGACTCCATTCAGCGGACGGTTAGCGCAAACAACACAAGTCCGCAGATTTTGACCAGAGAAGTAGGGTACTCTCGACTCCATTGCGCGGACGGTTAGGGCGGAAGACACAATTCACGGATTCTTAGCAGAGAGGCCGATTTACTTCAACCAATTCCACGGACATTCCCCGTGGCCAACTCCAGTTCGCGGCCCGAACAGGTAATTCCCTTCTTCCTTTCTCCGGTTTAATTTAAATGAACCCTAACTCGATTACCACTAAACCCCTTAAATTGGAAAATTCTAAATTAGGGTTCTTGAGAATTAGGGGGTTTTTGAAATTTTGGAGAAACTTGAAATTGATAGCTTGAATGGGTGCATTTGAATGTAACAATGATGTATTCAAGAGATTACTTAATTTAGGCAAGCTTTGTTTCACAAATCTTTGAGTATTTACTCTAGGAAAATTCA
This sequence comes from Moricandia arvensis, assembly GCA_905132765.1. Lineage (NCBI taxonomy): Eukaryota > Viridiplantae > Streptophyta > Magnoliopsida > Brassicales > Brassicaceae > Moricandia > Moricandia arvensis. The sequence goes on along the minus strand of CAJHQP010004725.1, from coordinate 16,814 downwards.
AAATTTTGAAATTTTTGTATGAGTGTGATAGCTTGCTTTGAGTTGTTTCATGTATATTTAGAATGTTCTTTGGTGCTCTAAGAGTTAGTGCCATCATGTTTGCTCCTTAAATTAGATAAATTTTGGGCTAGAAGAGCATGTGTGAACCTTGACCATTTTTTAGCAATTTTTTTGACACTTTGAATTTCTTATGGTGTTGAATGAGGAATGGATCCATATATTTGATCTCTTTGTATTTGATCATCACTTTGTGCTTGCCTAGAGAATATTCTTATGCTCCTTTGATATTTCTATTGTAGGTAATGGGAGTAACAAAGGGTGGTGAGTAAAAGAAATTTGGTCCACAAAGGAAAAGTCGATTGGATGAGGGAAGTGCACGTACATGAAAAGAAAAGGATGATCTGGCTCGACTAGGGAAGGAAGTGGATACGGGAAAGGGTTTAGCTGAGGAAACTGACGAATCAAGTCCTAGCTCGGAAAAAGTGAGCAAGAAGTTCAAGCCAATAAACGAAAGAGCGTAGCTAAGAAGGCACCTTCTGCCACAGCAAGAAACAATCTTATCAAAGCCATGGAGTCCCCTCAACCATCTCTCTTTGTTGATGTGGAATTGCTTGATAAAATGAGATTCCCAAAAATGTGAAGCTTCTTCTTGTAAACATGGGTTTTTGGAAAGTGTTATCTACATGCCAAAGAGGATATCCGGTTCTGGCTTATCGATTTCTATCGACCCATGAAGCCACGTTTCACAATTCTCATGACCCACATCCAGAAGAGGGCCATGGCTTTATCACTTTCAAGGTGGATAAAAAGTCCTACAATATGGGCTTCGCGGAGATTGCGGGAGTAATGGGGCTTCGGGACAGAAAAAGGGATTAGTTCAAGAAGTTTTATGGTGAACTCAAGAATTTTTGGAAGGAGATTGGAGCTGGTGAATATAATATCAGTGCTATTAAAGCCGCCGACATCCTCCACCCGCTTCTTCGCGATGTTCACATGCTTTTGGCAAGAACCTCATATGGAAAAAAGGAAGTAGGGAGGATTGTGCAAGATGAGCTACACTTCCTTTTATTTGGTATTAACTCAGTCACGAAGGATTATTTCCAAGGGCGTTATGAACATCAACCGAGGACAGTAGGAATCTTTGTTGAGCGCCTTTTCTATTACAAGAATTGGGCATGGACAAGCCATGACACAAACCGAAGTTGTTCATCTTGGGATTCATCACACCCTTACTTGGAGAGATGAATAATCCTTTGGTTGGGATAGAGGTTTTAATTTTCTTTGATGAATGAAGTACATTTGGACCGGTCTGGTTTCTTGGATGGGGTTCTTGACGAGAAGTACGTCTACTGTTACAAGCACAACTCGAGGGAGGAATTCTGCAAAGTACTCCTCCCATCACATGATTACACCACGTTAAGAAAAGGGAGAACCTCACTTTCAAAGCTCCTTTTCCAGCGCAATATGACCCGGACATTCAAGCTATGCCTCAAAATATATCAAGAAAGAAGAAGCAGCCAGGTGATAGTTCCACTCAGCAGAGGTTCTTGAGTAGTCTCCACCTAGCATTGTCTATGGCAGTACCCATTACTACTTTTAGCCACATATGGTGTCTCTTCCCGAAGGTCCCCAATGAGATGCCCACAACAAGATCCGTGTGCTTCGGCGAGGTCAAAAGTATCAAGATTGGACCATCTCAAAGCTGGTGAAGTCAGTAAATTACTTAGCGGGAAAGCTGAAGAAGTTGACCTTGAGGACGAGTGGATCACGTGCTTCTACAACAGAAGCAAGTGAGGAGGAAGCCCGTGATGAAATGCAGGTGGTAGAAGAGACTGAGCCGGTTCAAGGTCATAGGCATTCTTACCATGGAGATGCCACTGCCACTCAAGCTTACTACAAAGAGCCACGTTCTTCTGTCCGTGAGCCACAAGAGCGTAGAAATCGACACCAAAGGAATCCGGTCCCTCCCCTACCTCCTCAATACAGCGGCAACGAATCCCCATTCGTCCCTACCTCAGACACAGACGAGAAGCTTGGTTACACGAGCCATGAGGTACCACACCTCTTCCTTATCATTGTAGATACCATTTTTCGTTTGCCTTTCTTTTTTTCGGTTTCTTCCTTAATCTTAGTCACGTAGACATTGTGTGATTCAAGTTTTTGGGAGGTACAAAGTTGCTAATGTTTAGTGTTTTGTGTTTTGTGGTTTGATCATTGACTCTTGCATTGTAGATAGTTATGTGCATAAAAAGAAAAGGAAGGGCATATAGACTGCATCATACCATCTTTAGGATCGAGTCTAAAAGCATATAGATTGCATTCATTTGCATAGGGGACAATGATTAAGACTACCTTGCAAAGAAATTATGGTAAGAACTCAATTGGATACCCTTTGTAATCATGGCAAGTAGCTTGAGCAGCCTTTGAAAGACTTGTAGACTTTGAGCCTTGAAAACTCCTCTTAAAACTCATTGATTGCTAAAACTCACTTATCTTTAAAGCCAACTGATATAGCCTATTTATTACCAGTCTTAGGCCATATTATAGGCTCTATTTGGGGTTTATTACGTGTGTTTAGGCTATATTTTGAGGTATTTACAGGTCCAGGTACGTTTTGGAGATATATGGAGATACTTGGAGTTTTTGGAGCATTTAGAAGATAATAATCCGTAGCTGATCATTGAGAGAGTCGAAGTTCAAGATAGTCGTCGATCAATGACACAACCTTGTCATCGACCGATGGTACAAGACCAAGATCGATCAATGCAGAACACTTTCCATCGATAGATGAAAAATTAGCAGACAACCAATTCCAAGCCCAACTTAGAAACAAGACACAAGATTACCCTTGGACAAGTTTTGACCTAGATTTTTAGGGATTTATATTTATACTTTATCTATGACACCAAAAAGAGGGGGCAGCAAGGGGTGCGTGTGTGCAAGGGTGCACAAGCATTCTATTATAGTTTTAGATATTTTAGGGAGAAGATTCATAACTACTGAGGGAGATTTGTATTGTAACCCCGGTATTTTATCTATGCATTTATATTCAGATTATTATTCTTACTCTAATTATGTCTGAGTAGTTATCAACTAGGTTTAGGGTTGAATGATAGTAATCATGGATTAGCCCAAAAGTAGGATTGCTAGGTTAAGTTAATATCCATCAATTGAGTTGTTCTTAATGCTTGCATTCTAGAGTAGCTAACTAGGATCTCAAAAGTAGGACATGAACGACTACGAGAGTAGGTTTTGTGCCAGAATAGACTCCATTGAACTAGTTTGTTAGGCGCATGCGAGAGCTGGTCTAATTAGCTTGATGAGCATATCAAATCTCATTCACACTTCCTTCTGATTTCACCGTCGATCGACATCAGGCCTTAGCCGTCGATCGATGGTCTTTCCTTTTGCTTGCATACGAGAGTTGGAGTTAAAATTGTCAGAATATTTAATATTTGAGTTCTAGAATATTTACATTTTTGTGTTTCCTATTCCCTATAATCCATTAGGCTTGAAACCCTAGATCTAGCACATTTACATTTGCATCTAGTTAGTTTAGTAGCATATTTCCATGTTCACGTTATTAGCATATTTACGTTATTATCATATTTCCATATTTCATCTACATCTTCTAATAAGGAATATTTCCTTGAATTGATTAAATACTATTGATATATATATATATATATATATATTATATATACCTAGCTTAGTCTTTAGAAATAAGAAATCTATTATGTGTCATTGCGCTCTGTGGATTTGATCCCTAAGTACTACACATGATCTCTCTTGGCAAGAGTATTGTTTTGTGTGTTAGGATTAAGGGTTAATTTGAAAGTTAATTGTTTAGGATATTTATACACTGCTAGAAAAATAAACACACCGTGTCAAATTTGGCACCATTGCCGGGGAGCATTGATCGCCATTAGATTTAATTTCTAGGATTTTGTCTAGGTTTGTTTTCAAGTTACTAAATTTTTTCTTTTCTTTGTTTCTCTCGTAGATGCAACAAAGTACCAGGAGAAATAAAGGACAAGAACTACTATTCTCAGACCCACATAAGCTCAAACGTACACTCCGCAAAGAAAGACGACAAGCATCGATCGATACCTCTTCATGGATAGCATCGACCAAGATCAGAACTCGAGCATCAATCGACGTCGACTACATAGCATCGATCGACGAACACCTACCACCATCGATCAATGTTAGCAGACAAGTTCATGTGGTTGCGCCTATTGTAGTGGTTCAGAACGAGAATGGAGACTTGCGTGATCTCAACGATCACCTGCGTAATGCAGTAGGTCAAAAGATAGACGATCAGGCGGCAGTAATCCCTGATACAGAAGGCAGAAGCAGAAGCAAACACTGCAATAGCTCAACCAGAAGCTAACGCCCAAGCTTCTAAACGCATGGAGGTTTCAAGGCCAATCAGAAATCCATGGATCGAATCTATGTTTGACAAAGTACTAGAGGGACAGCGGAAGATCATTGTACACTTCAATGGGAAGTTAGATTTCCTGTACCTCCACCTGAAAAAAAAGTTTAAAGACCTCGACACCTGTGTGAAGGAGCTAGAGAATCAAGTGATCCGGAAAACTAAAGCCCTTAAGAGATACGAGGATAAAGTTAAGGAGAATGAAGAGACTGGACAGGAACGTCATGTCAATGTTGTGACTGGTGACACCCACCAGGCGTACCAAGGATGCGGTGAAGCTTACGAAGAAAACGATTCAGATTACAAGAAGGAAGAGCTGATTGAGTCCCACAGCCTATCACTAGAAGAAGCTTGGAGGGTAATGAATACGAAAGTAGATAATAGAGCATCGAACGACGGCATATCTTGGCCATCGAACGAAATCAAACGCAATCCAGAACCAGAGCCAAGAGCAGAAGATGTAGATAATGGTTATCTAACACCGGATAAGTTTAGAATTTTCAGAGACCCAGAAGGACGTGCACGAGATCTGTATGGCAGAATTCTAAACATACCAAAGGAGGATGTGGCAGATGCCCTTGTTATGGCTACTGGATCAGGAGCTCTATTTCCTCAACAACCATCGATTGACCCTCGAGTACATGCATCGATCGACGTAGAGGAAAAAAAGAACGTGCCAATCCAGGGGTGAACCAGTTTGTACCTCTGATCCTTTTAGTTTGGGAAGTCTACAATCAGCCGATTGGATAAAACCACTACTGATAGACGGTCGCGTAGAGCTTGGACAGAGAGCTTATGATGCTAATGGCAGAAGAATTTTCCATTAGCAAAAGAAGATGAGTATGGCGTCTACAGAGATGAGAACGATAATGCACGAGCTACAAATGGAAGAGTCGTGAATGTGTAAGAAGAAGATATCATGGAATTTTTAGAAAGAGCTACTATGTTTGAGCTGAGCTACATATGTTTACCAGAACATGCAGCAAATATCGCTATGTCTATGAAGAAGCAAGAAACATACAGCAAAGCAGAAATTGACGATATCGTGCATGAGATCTACAAAGCTTACGAGATGTCACTGGATGATTTCTACAAGAGGCTTCGTGATGTCTACTATCCTATAGACAAATGCCTCACTGGTTTGACAACATGCATGGATTAGATGAAGCGGAATTTGGATAGTATTCTTGGACAGCGTGCTATTGGATTTAGCAGAGTAACATCAATCGACGGCAGCATCATGCCATCGATCTATGCTCAGGTCGACAGACAGAATTCTGCGGCAGGAGAACAATTAGAAACAGAGTCAATGAGATTGCTTTTTTTTCTCAGAGCCTGATGAAAGACGATATTTCTCAGAAATGGGAGGATTAAATCAGAAAATACAGCTGCCAGACTTCGAATGTTACAGCGCAGTATTGAGAATCTACAAAGGAGAATGCATTCAGTGGAGGTTTCTAAGGAGATCATGAAAAATGAGAAAGCCAGAGGAGATGAAGCAATGAGAAGCTTCGTCAATACATGGTTTCAGAAGAGCAAAGAAGATGTAGATGCCTGTTTTCCAATTGTTGATCAACCACCATTCTAGTCAGAAAGTTCAAAACGTCGAGCTTAAGACTATAACCAAGCACTGAATGGTAGGCAACCCTCTGTTTAGTAAGTTTTTATTATTTTTTACTTATACTACTATTTATTTCGATTTTTGCTTTGTTTCTACAGACTATTTAAACCACCACGATCGACACCTTAGAGGCACCATCGTTCGACATTGGATCGCGATGATCGATTGACCAACCCCGCCTACCATCGATCGGCGCGCTCTCTTACAGAGTGAGGTATCGAGCTTTCTACTTAAGCTATTACTTATGATTTGATTTTTTCCTAACCAATCATGGGTTAATTACACTGGGGACAGTGTAATTTAAGTCTGGGGAGGTTCGCTAACGCTATTTATTTGTTTTTGAGATATATATATATATATATACAAGTTTTCAAAAAAAATATTAAGTCAAGAAGGGGACTATAATCAAGATTTATTATGACTAACCACACTTTAACGCCATTCTTAGAAGGTTATTTGTAGAGATTACTAGAGATACCAAAGTGGATCATCCTAGCACTCATCACAGGTTCTTAGAAAGTTTGAAGGAACCGAAGCTGATTTCCAACACTAATCCTGACATCATCTGCTTGCTTTGGGATTTGGGTATACAATGGATTGGATTCCTTCTGCAAGTCTAGAAAGAGATAAAGGTAAAAAAAGAAGTGAACAAGATCTGGTGGCAATACCATTAGGCTGATACATGGGAAAACTGTTCAAATATCTTAATCAATTAAAAAAATATGATACCCTCTAAAGAAGGGAGACATTGAGTTAGAAGAAGTGAGAATATAGAGAGGAAAAGAATCAGAGAAGACTACATGTGTGTTCAAATACTTGCCAGAGGTAAGAGTCCATATATCTTTGATCGATACTCCCAAGGTAAATCCTGCACTTTTATTTATGCAAAGAAATCAAATCAGTAGAGGGGCGAATCAGACTAGTATTCGCTAAGTTTTTGGTAGAATATATTTGGTTGCTATACTAGGATAAGGTATATAAAGTTTCTCTTTGATTGACTTGATAGGATGTGGTTGCAACAAAGTAGGGTGAAAGTTATACTTAGACATTATGTGAGTCTTCGCTTTTGAAAACCTCTTTCGCAGGCTTGTTTGCTTGAGGACAAGCAAAAGGTTAATTCTGGAGGAATTGATATAGACTATTTATTACCAGTTTTAGGCCATGTTATAGGCTCTATATTTGGGGTCTATTATGTGTGTCTAGGCTATGTTTTGAGGTATTCACAGGTCCAAGTATGTTTTGGAGATATATGGAGATACTTGGAGTTTTTGGAGCATTTATAAGAGAATAATCCGTAGCTGATCATTGAGAGAGTCGAAGCACAAGATAGTCGTCGATCGACACACAACCTTGTCATCGGCTGATGGTACAAGACCAAGATCATCGATGCTCAACACTTGACATCGATCAATGACAAATTCGCAGACAGCCAATCCGAAGCCCACGTTAGAAACAAGACGAGTTTTGACCTAGATTTTAGGGTTTTATATTTATACTTTATGTATTACACCGAAGAAGGTGTGCAAGAAGGAGTGAGCGTGTGCAGGGGTGCACAAGCATTCTATTATCGTTTTAGATTATTTTGGGAGAAGATTCATAACTCCTTAGGGAAATTTTTCTTGGAACCCAATATTTTATCTATGCATTATATTCAGATTATTATTCTTACTCTAATTATGTTTGAGTATTATCAACTAAATTTAGGGTTGAATGATAGCAATCATGTATTAGCCAAAAGTAGGATTGCTAGGTTAAGTTAATATTCATCAATTGATTTGTGCTTAATGCTTGCATTCTAGAGTATCTAACTAGGATCTCGAAAGTAGGACATTGACGACTACGAGAGTAGGTTTTGTGCCAGAATAGACTCCACTGAACTTGTTTGTTAGGCGCATGCGAGAGCTGGTCTAATTAACTTGGTGAACATATCAAATCTTGTTCACGCTTCCTTCTGATTTCATCGTCGATCAACATCAGGCCTTAGCCGTCGATCAATGTTCTTTCCTTTTGCTCGCATACGAGAGTTGAAGTTAAATGGGTCAGAATAATTAATCTTTGAGTTCTAGAATATTTACATTTTCGTGCTTCCTATTCCCTATAATCCATTAAGCTTGAAACCCTACATCTAGCACATTTACATTTGCATTACTTTGTTTGGTATCATCTTTCCATGTTAACGTTATTAGCATATTTTCATATTTAAGTTATTAGCATATTTCCATATTGCATATACACCTTCAAATAAGGAATATTTCTTTAAATTGATTAAATATTACTAATATATATATATACATATATATATATATATATATATATATATCTATATATTATGTAGCTTAGTCTTTAGAAATAATAAATCTGTTGTGTGTTATTGCTCTATGTGGATTCGATCCCTAAGTAATGCACCTGATCTGTCTTGGCAAGAGTATTGTTTTGTGTGTAAGGATTAAGGGTTAATTTCACATTTAATTGTTTAGGATATTTATACCCTGCTAGAACAATAAACACACCGTGTCATCCATCATAACAATAATCTTCTTGTTGGTACACTCGTTGGCATAATAACAAAAGCCTCGACACTTCAAACACTTTAACGTTCCGGGATCTGGAAGTACTCGCCAACCCCCTTTTCCTATCTAATCTAGAGTCCTTTCTAATCTAGAGTTGTGGAGACATTCTGTTTGGGCTTTTTATAAGGTTCCTCATCCTTGGAATATGATGGTTTGGATGATGATCCGTACTGGTTCTTGGTAAAGCATGACCTCTTGTTTTGTAGCTCAATGAGATTAACTGTCTCTAAAGAGTCACAAAAGAATGACTGTTCTGCGACTAATTTCCTGACTAATTAACAACCACACCAAAATGAGTTGTCGCTAAACTGTCACTAAATAAGTAACTAAATCGCGACTGATATATAAAAAAGTAGTCGCTAAAGGGTCACCAAATGACCGACTGTACTGTGACTGCAACTGCCGACTAATGAACGACTGAATAAAACCGACATACTATCGAATTATTGGGAAGTCGTAGAATTGACGTTTAATAGTCGCACCGTAGTTGCTAAAAATTACGGCTGTTACACGAGTAATATCCGACTTATATATTTACTCATAAATCAGTCGTAAATCAGTCATTATTTAGCGACCGGTTACCGACTAAAGTAATTACCGACGCGATGATTGTTGACTACTATTTTCAGTCGCCAATCAGTCGTAACCCATCATTTGCGACCAATTTTCGACCAAATTTTTAGCCGGGAAGTTCTTGTTTTCTTGTAGTGAAAGAGAATCTCAGAACAGAGATGGAGAACAATCTTAGTAAAGTTTCGAGAATGCAGCCGCCTATATCCTAAGTTCTTCTAAGCTAGCATAGTTATTCTAGGTCTAAATCCTCAGATCCCTTGCGCCCTTGGCTTTAGCTCCCCTTAAATATGCCTTCTGAGTCGGTTCCTCTTTCCTTTTTTACCTCTAGGTCAAGTTTATCACCTCGCGAAAATATTCCTTATTATCTCGATCTTCATTATTATCTAGGAAGTTCAGACTTCTCGTATAGTTTAGACAACTGTGGTGTTGAGTTAACCGTTTCCGTCTATACGATAACCATGAAATTTATTTGCGAAAATGAGTCTTCGCGGTTTTTATCATAAACACCCAACGATAACTTCGATCGAGACAAAACGAGGGGTGGATCTGCCGAGGTTCAACGGAAGGCATAAGATATGGTTACAGTCCAACTTGCCTCAGGGGCGAGTTGGACTGCGTGTTCGGTCTCATGCTCCATTTCTCTCGATTACTTTGCTCGGAACTTTTATCGAGATTGCGTCAAGAAAGATTTTGCACATAAACGCGATTTTAGATGTTTATTTCAAGATAACCGTTTTTGACCCCAACAGGAATTTCCGTTGAAGTTTTATGATAAAAATCACAAAAACTTTTTTTCTCGTAAAACTCCGAAGTCTGTCGTATAAAACGATAATGGTTAACTTATACACCAATGTTATCTCGACTATACGATTGGCCTATTAATTTGTGGAGCCATAATCATGTAATCATACGACAGGCAATTTCTCTGAAAGAAATCACTTAAATCGCAAAACGACCCGAAAGGGTCTTAAACTCGATAAAAGCCCACTTACGGTTTTAGACGAGAATGAGCCCAACTATAATGACGGTCTAGCAGATATCCGCATAAGATAAATGGAAAAGAAGATAATTGTCAAAGTTTCGAGATAATTATCGAAAATGAGAAGATAAGGAAGATTTTTGCGACAGGATAAACTCGAATCGGGAACAAAAAAGGAAAGACGACCGAACTTAAAGACCTATATAAGAGAAGCAAGGGAGAGGGACTCACATACATGAAGCTCTCTGAAACTTATCACTTAGAAAGATTTTTAGCGATTTCGTTTTGTCATCGAGTTGTGACTCATACTAGGTTTAGGGTTTAGGTGCTACAACTAGTAACACGCCGACAGCTCTTGTGGCCGAATCTCTTAAAACATTTTTTTATCATTGCAGCGGCCTTACGCCAAGATGAATCAATAAGATCTTTCGTTTCACTCATAACTCGGATTCGATTATCTTGCATTTTGTTATTCATAATTTGATCACTTGTCTTAGGCTCAGCAGAAATCTGAGACCTTAGGAAAGTTAGGGTTTCTTAAATTTCCTCCTATTAACGAATCGACGCTGTGAATTTTGGCTCCCACATCTTCCTCGCACTTCACCTGCGCCCAGGCTCAAGAAAATATGTGTTCCATTGTCTTGCATTGATATTTGGTTAACTCCTTGTAGAGGTCTCCGTCAAGGAGTAGGCCTCAATTAAAGGCCGAGATTAGAGTCAGGACGTTGCATCCTGGGATAGCCATATTCTCTTGGTTAAAGCGTGATATATAGTTACGCAAAGGCTCGGCTCGATCCTGGAGGAGGTCATATAGGTCGTCAGATGTCATCTTGAGACTCCTGCTACTCGCGAACTGCTCTATGAACTTGTCGGTAAGGATTACAATGGAGCGTATGGACCAATTAGGAAGGTTGATATACCATTGCAGGGCAGGCCCCGTCAGAGTTGAACTGAATCCCTTGCACATGGTTGCTTCTCCCAGATCCATCTGGATTGCTACAGTGAGTATCCATTGCTTATATTGGGCGACGTGGTTATCCGGTTGCTAGTGCCATCATACATATTTATGTTGGAAATGTATCTGTTGAAAACTTTCTCGACATCTCTATTAACACGATCTCATCCCCGAAGGGGTGTTGGCGTAAGAGTTGGGATCACTTCTCCAGATTGGAGGAGCAACTCCCAGGAGCCTCTCTACCATGGATTGGATGGAGTTGAATCGTTTGGAGAACACCCTCTCGAGGTAGGCGGTTATAGTGGACCTTTTTGCCGTTTCTCCTTCTGGTGTCTCCTCGTCGTATGCCTCAGAGTTGTTTTCTTCCATGGTGTGTACTCGGGTTCTCCCCGAGACATCATCCCATTCTGCGGTATCTCCATTTAGTGGTGGAGGCCATCGATTTTCACCGCCTTCGGCAGCAGGCATCTCTAGAGGCTGCATGGGCCGAACCTGAGTTTGGAATCGATATTGCTTGTTGTTAGTCATATTGAGATTTTGAATTTTGTCTCGGAGGACGAGATTCTCTGCTTCACGTTGAGAGAGCTTCACCGTGTTCTGCTCTAGTTGCTTAGACTGCTTCTTAGCTTCTCCTTCAAGTTCTGATTTTGTGAGGATAGCTCGGGATTCTCTATTGCCGCTTCTCGAGCTTTGTGCATCTTGGTTACTTGGATTTGTGCATCATGGTTACTTGTCTCTGCTCGCCATAGATCGGTCTTCATTCTTATCCATTGCCATCATCTAGTTAAGATTACTTTCCTCGTTATGGCGCTAAACTGTTAGAGTATTTTTCTTTAGGATCTTTGATAGTACTACAAAACAATGAATAAGCAATAAGTAATGAGAATAAATGAGAATAGAGAATGAAAGAGATGTTTTAGTGATTAAATGAGCATGACCTACAACGTCTGGTGTATAAATCCTAGTTCTAGCCGCCTAGCTCTAATTCTTACTCTCAGAATGTCGATCCCTTGTTCTAGGGTGTAGGCTCCCCTTATATAGTCGAGTAGTCGTTGGTAGTTACGTTAAACCCTTACATATTCAGAAATATGGAAGGATCCCTTTAAGTAGAAAACTTCTATTTTACGCGGAGGCATTCTCGGAAGCAGGGATTTGAGCCAGAGCTTCCTTCTAGCAGGAACCTGAATCCAGTGTCCTGCCTTAGGGCTGGAGAAATTTCATACCGGAGTATTTTCCCCAACAAGCAATTTCCTTCTTGTAGGCAACATGACATCGGATATAGATAAATTTCCGCTTTATCATGTAGACCCACTGATCTGCTTCCACAGGTCTGCGGCCACCCAAAAAGAACTTTCTTCCTTGTTTCTGAATGTGTTCCTTCTCTTTCAGATAAGACGGATTCCTTGCAACAGGTGCTTCTTCATCCTCTTGAACCACTTGCTCGGCGTCATCCACAACGGGTGGATTCACTGGTGGTACTGCAACCATAAAAAATCTTGCAAGACTTGGCTAACATAGCCAGAACAGCTTCCATTCCTCCCAGCCATAGTATGCATTCAAATATAGTAACTTCTGCATGAAAGCTCAAAAGCCTACTCCCATGCAGGAGAGACAGTACGAAGCATGCAATGTACTGAGAAGCTTACATGCTTACTCGTAGGCGGGGAGCATATTACATAGCATGCAATGTACTGCGTAAGAAGCTTGTACACTTACTCTTACGCACGGAGCATCATAAGAAATGTGCAAATCGCTGCGACAACGCAAGAAGCATGAATAGAATTGCATAATATTGTATCCAAACTCAGAGTTTGTACAGGGAGAAAATATAGACCCTTGCATATAAGTGGGACATTAACCAAAATGATGAAAAAGTTATACGACTAAAGCAGGAATTGGCCCGCGCAAGCCTGAGTATGCTGTCAAAAGTACAAAGTTCCTACATAAAGGCCATGTGCTAAAACATATGCAGGAACCCTTCTTATGAAGTGTGCATATTCTTGCGTCAAAACACTAAATGCTAGAGAGATGCAGGAAGCATGAAGTACGCTTGCAAAGTAATGTAAACAAACCCCAAGGTTTATACATGGAGCAAAATCTGCAAAGTCCGTACCTCGGGATAACCCTAATTCCCTGCTTATCTAGACGAGGAAAGCAGTAAGACGAACGCTTGAATTACCACCCCAGGTAGATTCACACCAGCAACGATCGGTAAGACTGGCAATTTCTAAACCCTCGTCAGTCTCGAAGTCACACCAGCACGAGATAAAAATGTGATAGGCTTTGACCTACGACCACTGGTCTCAAAGGGATACATCATAAAGACTTTGGGTTCCAGGAAAAAATTCAAAAGAACCTCTGGGTTCTAGGATGAAAGTCCATACAACCTCCGGGCTCTAGGACAAAATTCCATACAACCTCCGGGTTCTAAGACAAAAGTCCATACAACCTCCATGTTCTAGGACGAAAGCCCAAACAACTTACGGGTTCTAGGATGAAAGACCATACAACCTAAGGGTTCTAGGTTGAAAGTCTACACAACCTCCAAGTTCTAGGAAGAATGTCCATATAACCTCTGGGTTCCTAGACAAAATTCATTGCAACCTCCGGGTTCCAAGGAAACATGTCCTTAGGCCTCTTAATCTAGGAGAACATATCCCAAAATTCCAGGTTATTAAGATGAAATATTCTTAAACTTTACGACACCTCTGGGTAGCATGATATAAGGTAATCCAAGGATTGATAGTGGCCTACCTACGAGGGTAGATTGCAATGTGATACACTGTTTGAGAGCTGCAAGAATCAATGGCAAATTTTAACGAAAGTTTCCACCTTATTCATCCAGTAAGGAGAATATCGTTCACTGAAGACAATAGCACGAAATGTTTATCACCTCTGGATACCAAGAACCAATTAGGTTACCTCAAATACTGGGACGACATGTCTCAAAATCGATATTTCCGGATATCAGAACGACATGTCCAAGATATTACTTCCAGCTAAAAAGAATCGTCTAGGTCACCTCAGGGTCCGTATGAGACAGCCATATGATTGATTAGGCAGTAGGATGATATGTCCTAGAAAATCCTTACTATCAAATACTACTCTATGGAAAAGGAGGAAGTATTTTCTCATTTATATACAGTAGCAAAGAGACTTTGAGCAAGACTCAACAATGACACATGCTTAAGGTCCCCTTTCCACTGGTCAAGGTACAATCCTGAGACAAGGCAAGAAGCTACAGCATCAAAATCTCAAGGAGCAGGAAATATACTAAATGTAATAAGGGGAACCGGCATGAACACTTAAATTAAAGGCGAATATGTCTTCTACAAGCTCAAAAAAGATCACAAACTTAATAACAAGAGATAAAAGTGGCGCAAGTAATGCCAGCATAATCAAGCATGAGGATCCTCAGTTTTGGCCTCCACGTCTTATTAACCTCTTCATCCTCCTGATCCTTAGCCTCGCCAAGATTCTCCTTCTCAGAAACCGTTCATCTTGACCTATCTACTCCTCCACTAAATTACAAAGCCAGAGAATCCTCAAGAAATGCAGGCTAAAGTCATGGTTCGAAGTGAAGCATTGTGTACCTGTGGTACAACAAGGTCGACACTGAGATAGAAAGTCTAACACATGGAAAATCATAGAAGAAAGACGTAGAGGCTGGCAAGGCCAAGCAGTAGAGACAGAGACAAGAGCATCGTCCTATATGAAAGGAGAGTCCCACATACTCAATTCCAGCATCTAGTGGCTTCTACATATTGGTTGGCTTGATATTCTATTCATGTGCAAACCCTAAATGATCAACGATGGTGGTTCTGCCTGCATTCGAGTTATCTTCAATAGGAAAGAAGGCATCACAAGTATTCTGACCCTAATACCTCTCCAGCTATGAACTACCTCTCTGCTCCAAGATTAGGATGTCCATGTGCAGGCCATCCAAATCCAAAAAGTACAGCCAGAAGCACTAGGATTTCTATCATTGTCATGATTGCAACCGGGTCCACGCGACCATCATCTCCTAGACCAAACACATGACAACTGAAGCATGTGTGTTGGTTCAGGCCACGACATCATGGTGCATACCGATGAATATACAAACTGATCCATGCAATGCACCTATATCGGACCAGCGATTCTCATTCATTCTCTGAGTTATACATCTCCAACCAGGCAATTAAATCTTTCACACCATGGGCCAGTACATTGAAACACTATCACCAAGTTAGTTCAATGGGTCATGCTTTAAAATCCTGTTTAGTAGACAAGCTGACGTCCTACTCCCATTTCGACAAGGAGCTTGTGGCCATAATGCAATTATTGAATTCCTCTGAAGAATATCACGTTATTTCCCTCCTTCAAACATGAAACAGGAAAATAAGGGGTAAACTATTGGGGAAATATCATCCAGGAGCAAGAACCTCAGGGTTAGAGCATGACACTGATCTACTGGTTCCATCTTCCATCTTCCAGCTTCCTTCCACCGGCTTCCAAGTTTCGAGTCAGATTTTCCTCCTACCGATGGGGTAAAAGAGGAAAAATTCCACATAAATATGAACAGTCACATATCTTCGGATATGGTTGCATTTCCCTAAATCTGAAGGAAAATAGAAGAATTCTAATATCAATGGCCATCTTGGAGAAAAATGAAAATTTGTATTATTGATGGCTATAGTGAATATTTCAAAATCTTAAGATAGAGGCACGAATTTTTGCTACAAAGAGTGGGTTCATAACCCTAAAAAGGAGGTGAATACGTACATCTACAGAGGACATCAATTCTACCCGCCAAGGCAAAAAAATTGACCTACAATACCATCTTCATTGATGGGTGATATACCATGGATTTTACCTATTTTACCTATGATGTATAGAGTATATTTAGAGTCTTTTATATGAATTTGGTATTGTTTAAAGTATGTACAGGTCTACGTACTTATTGGAAGCAATTGGAGCTTTTGAACTATTTTGGAGCACTCAAGATTGCTCAGCAGAAACTCCGAGTCGGATCCAGATTTATGAATAGACTATCGATCGACGTCACACACTGTGTGTCGGTCGACGGTCAAGTCGACAGCAACATTGGTGAAGGCTTTAGAAATTACAAGTTTTACCCAAAAGTTTCATTTATTACAAGACAAGTTCCCTGGCCGAAATTTAGACTATTTATTAGGGTTTTCTATCTTTGTTTGAAAGAGAGCCTAGAAGACCTAAGCGAGAGTTTTCTTCTAAGTTACACCAGATTTTACGAGTTTAGAGTGGGAACACATTGCTACATCTATTGGAGAGAAATATCTAATCGTCGTTACAAAGAAGATCTTGAACTCCTTATCTTTTTACTCAGTTTATTCTATGCAATTTATTCAGAATTTTTTTTTATGTTCTTTATTGCTATGTGTGAGTAGTTCTCTATTAGATTTAGGGTTATTCAATGGTATTAATGTATTGTTGATTTATTAGAATTGTTAGGATATACTCAGAGATGACAGAAAAATTTGACACTCTGAGCGAACACATTAAGAGAATCGACAACCAAGTGGCGAGCAACGCTATGTCCATATTGATTACCTTTCCAACAACGCAGAAGAATCGTTCATAGACATGTGCTTGATGGAACCTCTAGAGAAAGCAATAAAAGTCTCCTCCTATGGCGACATCTCTACGTTAGAAGATCG
>CAJHQP010004724.1:0-52450 GCA_905132765.1 Moricandia arvensis | reverse complement strand
TAAAAAATATTTATATCGTAGAGTAATGGCTATTAATTGTAATCAAGCCGTTTGTAGATTAACGATATCTTCCTAGAATATAAACTCACATTTTCTAGGTGAGTTAGAATATACAAGAATGTTTAGGTTGCGTTATATTTTCTAGATAGATCTATGTATATAACCAAGAATCCGAACTCTAAAGATCGTAGATTGCCAGAATGCGTATTCTATCGTCACCTAGGATATAAATAAAATACGATTACACAAATATTTTAAAATAATTTTAAACATATATGTATTTATACTTGTGTTTCCAATAATTTTGATATTTTTATCTATTTTAAAAATTTAGTTTACTATTTTTTCCACAACAGAAGGGTAAAACTTGTCCAAAATGGCTCAAAATATCAAAAGTCCTAAATAGACAAATAAAAGTTGAGAGTGTCCTATTTTGCCAATTTTTGAATCCTAGGATTTTCGTTTTCCTAAAAAATTGTTTGTTGGGTAATTCCAAGCTTGTGGAAACTTAACATATTAATAAATCTTTAATATGTTAAGAGATAAATACAATAAGAAAATCTAAAATAGGAAAAGAAAGTTTTCTATTAAATTAGGTTTGTGTTTTTCATATCCCACATGATAAAGAGAATTGTCTTTCACTATAAATATATATATATAATGAAGAGGTGTTCCATAAGATATAAGAGAGTAGATCATAAGATCTAAGAGAGAAGATAATAAGATCTAAGAGAGTAGATAATAAGATCTAAGAGAGTAGATCATAAGAGATCTAAGAGAGTAGATCATAAGAGATCTAAGAGAAACATCGAGAGCTTTAGTTTTGAGAAGTTTCTAAAGCAATAAGAAAAGTTGTTCTTATAATTCTTTATTTCTAGAGATTTCAATTGGTATCATAGCTTAAGTTGAAGCTTGAACTGGTATCAGAGCCTCAGGTTGGAGACTCAATCTAATCTTAAGTTGAAGCTTCGATCCTGGTGACTGTGAAGCTAAGATCGTGAATGCAAGATGGCTGACGTGAATAGGGCTCCATGCACGAATGACTTTGGATCTGCATTCATCCAATGTCTGATGTTGAACTCGACAAACTATACAGTTTGGTCAATGAGGATGAAGGTGTTACTCCGTGTTCATGAAGTGTGGGACACGATAAAACCAGGCTCGGATGATCAAAAGAAGAATGATGTTGCGACTGCTCTTTTGTTTTATTCCGTTCCCGAAACTTTGATTCTCTAGGTGGGAGAACAAACCGCATCGAAAGACTTCTGGAACGTCATCAAGTCACGACACCTTGGAGCTGATCGTGTAAGGGAAGCAAGACTACAAACATTGATGATGGAGTTCGACATGTTGAAGATGGATGATAGTGATACCGTGGATGACTTTGCGGGAAAGATATCACAGGTTATCATCCAAGGAAACCTCGTTGGGAGAAAACAAAGAAGAGTCCTAGATGATTAAGAAGTTTTTGAAGGGTCTCCCAAGACATAAGTATATCCAGATTGTAGCATAACTTGAGCAAGTCCTAGACCTCAACTCTACGGGCTTTGAAGACATAGTTGGAAGGATAAAGACGTACGAGGAGCGTGTAGGGGAAGAAACTCATAAAGAAGACCAAGAAAAGCTTATGTTTTTGGATAATAATCACCATATTCAAAGGAACTATGAAGATTTTCATGGTAGAGGTAGATGACGAAATGGAAGAGGCAGAAGTTGAGGTAGGTTACACAACCAAAACCATGTGTCACACACCAAAGACAAAAACTCGAAGAAGGATCGTTCAAAGTTGATATGTTGGAGATGTGACAAGTCGGGTCACTATGCAACTGTTTGTCCCAAGAAATCAGTAAGGAATCAAGAAACCAACCTAAACGAGACATAAGAAGCTGACGCCCTTATGTACATGAGGTTGTGTTCTTGAATGAAGACAAAGTGATTCCGAAGAATCTTAATATCGACAAAGGCAATGCAAGTGTTTGGTATTTGGATAATGGAGCAAGCAATCACATGGTGGGAAACAAAGAGTTCTTTTCGAGTTTGAATCTCAACACCAAAGGGAAGGTGAATTTTGGTGATGGATCGTGTGTTGATATCGTAAGGAAAGGGGTTTGTTACCTTTGTGTGCAAGACTGGAGAGAAGAAGGCACTCAAAGACATATACTACACACCCGACCTGAAGCACAACATAATGAGTCTTGGTCAAGCAACAGAAAACAGATGTGAGGTTAACATGAAAGACGTCTATTTAACACTCAAAGATTCATGTGGCAGGTTTCTTATACGTGTTACAAGCCAAACCGTCTCTACAAGACCCTGATGGAGATTAGCTATCAGCAGTGTTTACATGTCATAGTTGAAGATGCAACATGGATGTGGCATGATCGGCTTGGACATATAAGCTATAGCGTGATGAACAATATGATAAAGAAGGAGATGGTTATAGGAATGCTGAGTGTAACACACGAAGATGGCTTGTGTGATGTATGTCTTATAGGGAAGCAAATCAGACACTCATTCCCGAGTGTAACACACGGAGAAGGCGTGTGTAACCCCTGTCTCGCAGGGAAGAAGATTAAGCATTCATTCCCGACTAAGACCATGGTTCATACATCAAAGCCATTGGAATTATTGCATAAATATTGATTTTTTTTCTGTTTTGGCCAATTTCCCTCAAAATTTATATGTATATTTCTTTCGAAAACTGAGAAATAGTGTAAAATTTTAACTAATTGACCCATATGATATATGTGAATTATGAATTGACTTTCGTAACAATTTTTTTTAGCTTTGTCACTGGTCAGATGCTTCTACAACTGTAAGGTAAGCCTCCAATTTTCTTCTTTCTCTAAATCTGGATTTGCGTCGATGAGAAAGAAGGAGGCAAGGACCGGTCTTGGATTTCATCCATTTCTATTATAATTCTTAGGATGTTAGTCCTTTATGATATGATTGTGTTGATGTTATGAGAAACACTTAGAATGGAATACGATGTGAGTGAATCGGTTGTGTGGTGTGGTGATTGAACATATGTAGAAAAGTCATTTTTTCCGGATGGGAAATAGCCCATAACATGGATGTGTGGTGTGGATGAGGAGATTAACAGGTGTGTGGATGACAAATCTGGGCATAATTAGGTGCAGCATGGTGTGGACAGCGCAAGAGCCCTGACCATGGGGACATAGTCTCATATGGGCCGCCAGATGGATAGTGCATGTATGCCAGAGAACCATGCATGGATAAGTCTATATTGTTTGATGCATATACCATCCATGGATTATTTCCAAGCATATAAGATTGATGGTGATGCTGAATATCTTCTCTCCTCTTTCTTCCATACATTGGAAGCATAAACAAACAAACTAGAAAAACCCATCAACATTGCCTACCAATAGAACTGAAATTGTGATCAACTGAGCACTCTAAAATACTGGTGCGATCTTCGCATCATCTCTACAAACCACCCATATGCGACCCAACCAGTGTGCTTTGTAGTTTAATAAACACAATCAGTTAAAAAATACTAGAAAAAACTTTCGAACCTTATTTTCGTTAATCTGCTCTCCAGTATACACCCAAACTGCATACCACCTTTAAGAATCAACAGTCATATTATGGAATGCTTTGATGATATATAAGGCCAGAACATTCCAAAAGAATTTCACTTTTACTTTATAGTGGTTTTTCTTTTTTCGATTACACCAGATGAAACTTTCTTAGTGACATCTTATGTGGTTCTTGTAAGAGCCGACCCAAACGCTTGTCCAGACCGATATCACAAAACCGAGAAGAGTCTAATTATTCTATTTTAAGTTCTTATCACGTTTAAGTGTAATATTCAAGTGAGGTTCTAACCAAGGTTCCCTAACTACTCAAAATATCGTCGAATCAAAGAAATCCATATGGTCGTATTGTATAAATCAGAAATGATCTGGTACATTGTAGGTTAAGTGTTTGGGTAGTTGGGAAACCTTGGTTCGAATCTTACTTAAAATTACACTTAAATAGGATAAAGACTTAAAATGGACTGATTAGACTCGGGTCGCCTATCGGCTAGTATTGTAATTTTATAACACTTGTCTTATGTCAACATCCATCCTTCGAGCCTGCCACATTAAATTAGGAATAAGCAAATCTTCAATTTCTTAGTGAGGCAAATCATTTTGCCTACACGGTTAGTCCTGAAAAAATTAATTCTAACATGTACATGATCCTAAGTCTTTTAAGTGATGATAGTCTCATGGTACAATCCATCCACAAGACACTCAGCCTCAAGGATAAGGTCGTCTAGGTATGGTTCATTCCCAAAGGAAGACCTTGTCTAATTCCTTCTATTTTTCGGCTGCCTAAACCAATCTCCGGTAAAAGGGTATCAAGTGGACTTCCCCAATGATTATATATGGACACATATTTTTATGAAAGTAATATGTTGATTATTGTTATGCATATGGTGACGATTAGCAGTTGCACTGTCATGAATTGCTTCAGCTTTGGATCACCAGTTTTCTCTTGTAAACTAGTAAACAAGATACTATTGCTCAATCCACTACAGAAGCACAATATATGGCACTATGTACAACAGCAAATCAAGCAATATGTCTGAAAAGACTACTTGAAGACTTAAGTTTTTGCAGTCAAGAAGGAGAGCCAATATACTGTGATAACCAATCTGCCATAGCCATTGGAAAAAAACAGTTCAACACAAAATGACCAAACATATGCAAATCAAGTATCGTAAGGTGAGAGTATAATAGAAGAACCAAGATATCCAGTTATGTTATTGTAAAAGTGAACAGTTATCCGATATATTTACCAAGGCATCACTAACTTGAAGCTTTGAGTCTTTCATAAACAAACTTGGTTTGAGTGACAAAATGACAAGATGGAATATTGAATAATGTCATTTTGTTCTCAAACCGAACTAAAGAAAGTCTAGTTACCAAAATTTTTGTGATTAAGAAGTTGGTGTAATAGTAATGTAGTTGTTGTATAAATTGCTTGTAAAAGTAGACTACTAAACAAGTTAGTAGAGTAGTGTTACTGGGAGTTGGTGAAAGAATCCATCTCTACTTTTGTTGCTAGAGTGTTAAAAGGGAAGTGAGAATGTATGTGCACGTTGATTGTTTTGTATCAGAAACAGAGAGAAGGATAATCTGTGTTAAAGCTCAAATGTTACCCTTTACCAAAAGGTGTTGTCAGGCAAACAAGTAATATCTCGACAGTATCGGACATACATTTTGTTAAATTTTCTTGTTCAAACTTTTTTACATCGATTTGGAAAAACAGTTCCCACTAAAGCGCTTATACTAAGAAAAAGGTCTACTACACCTTCCCTATGATGTGAAGAAGGTTTAAGAATAGATCGATTTGATCACTCTCAAGTGATTTTCAATGAAAATATGTCAGCAAAGATAGTCCTAAAGCAGCCTTTTGTTGATGAAAAGGAAGAGGAAAAGGGTGGTAGTTCACATGATGGTGGAGTTGAATATATATATATATATATATATATATATATATTTCTCACACAAATTAAACAAAATATGAGGAAACAAATGGGTCGATGTCTCTACTTCCCCAATTATTCATTTACTCAATGAAATTAGACGGCCGTCGGAAATCCATCGGGAATTACCGACGGATTCCCGACGGACTTGCATGTGTCTGTTGGGAATTCCCGACGGATTCCCGACGACCGTCTAATTTCATTGTGAAACCTCAAATTGTCGGGAATCCGTCGGTATTTTTCCGACGAATTCCTGACGGAGCCAGTTTCCGTCGGGAATTACTGACGGAATTCTGACGGATTCCCGATCCTGTCCAACGGTAACAAAAATCGTCAAGATTTCGTCGGATTTCTGTCGGTATATCCCGACGGAAGAGATGTTGTCGGAATTTCGTCGGGTTTTTTTGACGAAATTCTGACGAAAAAAAAATTACCATTTTCGTCAGGTAGCCGTCGGAATGTCGTCGGTATATTCCGACGGCCGCGCTCTCCGTCGGAATGTCCGTCGGGAATTGCCCTTCTTTCTTGTAGTGTATGGACATGTTGGAGACATGGCTGCCAAAGGAATTAAAAGAAGTGAAGAAAGATTTGGTGTTTTCACAGGTGTTTAAGTTGCATGAAAGTGGTCTGAAGTACTCTCCGAGAGTGATACACAACTTCTTGTGTAGGGAGCTGGTTACTTATAAGATGCACGAGCTTTGGTTTGTCTTTGCAAGGAGACAACTCTGGTTTTCTTTACAAGAGTTCCACGCAGAGGGTTTGAGTGCAACACTAGTCTTTCACTAAAGGAACCCGAAGAGTGGGAAGATGATGGGGGTTTCTGGAGCAGAGTGCTGAAGTTAAAAGAGGGAATTTGTATCTTGAAACCGTGGAAGAAGCACAACGAAGCTGTTAAGAAATGGAGTAATACTGATCGAATAAGGCTGGTCTACATTTGCATCCTTGTTTATGTGGTTTTAGGGAGTAATGGAGTAATGCCACACACTTGTTGATCATGAAATATATAGACCCATCTAGACCTTCTGCACGTACTGACCAGTTGCACCTTGGGTCTTTACATCGAACATACCACCACTTTGTTGTTGATTTGACAACGTAATCAAAATTATTGTTCATCGCCCAAATTTCCGTTGTTGCCTTCATAACATCTTTACTTCTGAAAATCAGATCCTTCTTCACGAGATCTGTTCTCCCAGAGCGGCCATCCTTTTCACTATCTTCATTGTTTTCTCTCTTCAAACAAGCATCACCGAAACCATCCTCAGCAACATAATTCCTATCAGAAGACTCCTTTATTGGGTTGACAAAGTCTGCTCGATTTATTTCTGGAACTTCATCATCCTCAACATTAATTGAATCACACGGCTCATTCAAATCGATATTGGCTCGCTCCTGTTGTTTTACACCAATACCTAAGAACGTGACACACAAGGTTGTAGAGGAACCCTTCCTTGCGTAACACACAAAATTAGATACTTGTCTATCATTGTTGATAAGAATGGGAGGATTCCCTCTTTGATTCACCATCTCATAACTGAACTCGACATTAACGACATTATGGTCCACCCCATAATCTTCACACAACGTGATCTTGAGCTCCTCCAACCGAGTAGTAGTTTCTAATGTTACCATTCGACCACGCCTTTCTTTGTCAACCACGAAACTCCACTGGTCACTGCAACTACACATCCATACACCAGATTTAACATAGATTAGAACCATGATAGAGAGAAGAGATGGTTGTCGATGAAGAAGATAGGGACACAAAGAACGAAAGAGAGAGATCGTATGTGAAGGAGAAAAACGTGGGAGAGAATATTATGAGAGATTTAGGGTAGATTTAGTGTAGATTTAGGAAACACTATAACCGAATTATGGAAGTTGCCATATTTTCGTAGATTCTCCTAGAATATGTGTTATACGTCGAACATAACAATGTAGAGTGGGTGGAAAGTTTATTCTTCCTCATGTGTGACATAAGTTAAAAGGCAGTACAAGTTATGACACATAAATAAAAATATTTATATCGTAGAGTAATGGCTATTAATTGTAATCAAGCCGTTTGTAGATTAACGATATCTTCCTAGAATATAAACTCACGTTTTCTAGGTGAGTTAGAATATACAAGAATGTTTAGGTTGCGTTATATTTTCTAGATAGATCTATGTATAGAACCTAGAATCCGAACTCTAAAGATCGTAGATTGCCAGAATGCGTATTATATCGTCACCAAGGATATAAAATAAAATATGATTACACAAATTTTTTAAAATAATTTTAAACATATATGTAGTCATACTTGTGTTTCCAATAATTTTGATATTTTTCTCTATTTTTAAAATTTAGTTTACTATTTTTTCCACAACATAAGGGTAAAACTTGTCCAAAATGGCCCAAAATATCAAAAGTACTAAATACAAATAAAAGTTGAGAGTGTCCTATTTTGCCAATTTTTTCTAATGATTATCCACTCAATATTTAGAAATTTAGAGTAAAAACTTTATAAATTAATAATGTTGGGACTATAGTATTTTATTAATTTATAGATCTATTAATTTACAAAAAGTTTTTTTTCCTATTTTAAAATATTTTTTATAAAATAAGAAAAATATTTTATTTATTTTATATACATTAATTAAAATTTTGAAATACAAATTTTATATGGCTATTTTTTTTAAATGTGGTTTTAGATATAATTTTACTAAATATCATCAAAATATATTGAAATATTAAGAAAATACAAATATTATTTTATTATGAATATAAAACAAATAATTCAATAGTTTTTTGTATTTATATAAAATATATATATATGTACATTATTAATTTATGATTTTAATGAAACTATATATTTACATAGATTTTCTAAAATATTATTATTTTATTATCATATTGATTTGTGTCGTATTTTGAACTGGTCCAATTAGGACTCGTGTTTATTATTCTCTCCGTTTCATATTAAGTGTCGTTGTAGAGATTTTTTTGTTACAAAATAATTGTCGTTTTCGACTTTTGACGCAAAAAATTATTAGTTATATAGTGCAATTTATTTTTCTATTGGTTGAAATATAGTTAGGTGTATAGGTAATTATGCTTTTTTATAGAAAATATGCAAAATTAATTATTTCCTTAATTAGTTTGCACAAAACTAAGGTGACACTTAATATAAAACAAAGGGAGTAATTTATTGAATATTAATTTATAGAATTCCTACTATATAGGAGTATCAATTGGGTTAACCTAACGTGTATCTAAACTCGTGAAATATTTGAGCCCAGTTCGGCTCAATCCAAAAATAGTTTGGGCCTATATTCTAAAGCCCGGAATGACCATATTAGGAGTTCAAAATTTACAGATTTTAAAATAATTTATTATAAAGTAGTTTCTGCAATTTTACTATTTAATAAAAACTCAATTTCAAATTTTCGTTTTCAAATATAAAGTTAGTTTAAACTTCCTTTTTTAAAACAAGACTCCTTTAACAACTTTTAAATTCATATTATAAACAGATCAAACTAGATCTTGACCCGCACATCCGTGCGGGTTTTTTCTTTTCTTTATATATCAAATTTAAAATTATTTATCTTCTTAATATGTTTTCAATAATGTTGATTGTAAAATCGCCTTGAATATTTTAATTAATCAAAATTAAGGTATGTAATTTGTCTATCATTTGATAACATATAAAATTGTTTGTGTAAGTATTGTTTTATTTTATATGTATATATTTTCATTTGTTAGAAAACATGTTAAATATATTTTTATATTTTTATATTATATATTGTGCAATTATATAAAAATGTTATTAATATATCTGTTCAACATTAGTATTATATTATAATTTATAGTATTATAAGTAATTTATGTTGTTATCAGTTGTTACTACATATTAGTATATTCTTATGATATTTTGCTACACTAAATTTATCATTTAAAATCATAAAATAGAGATAACACACTCAAAAATATATATAAAATATTTTTTTTTATAGTTTGGAAACTACATGCATTATTCTTGGATAATTTTCATCTTTACCACATTGTTTGTACCCTTTTTCATTTTTACCTTCATTAAAAAGACATTTTCATAAATACCATTTTTTAAGAGACAATTTTTTTTAAAATTAATTAGAATCTGTTGTGAATGAATTTAAATTTTACATTCCTAAACTCTACCCCTACCCTCCCCTACCCCTTAACTCTAAATCCTAAGTCTTAGATTAATTAACCCAAAGGTTATAAGTGAGTTTTTTCCTCTTAAAAATAAGGGTAAAAGTGATTAATGTACTTTTGAAAAGTGGTACAAGAAAAGTGGTATTTTTGACAATTTCCCATTATTCTTTCTATTATTAAGAACAATCATAAAATATTATCGTATTTATATTATTTAATAGTTTTTTCCTCGTTATGTTATATATAAAGATTTAAGTTCAGAGATTTGATGAGTTGTGTTTTTATCGACTCTTACTTTGGATTTTGATCATGATTAGTTTTTATTATTAATATTTAAATCATTTAGGTTTGACCTAATGACTTACACATACAAAAATTTAACCTAAGTTTTTAAAATATGTGGCCCAAAAACCAATTTTGAACCAAAATGCTTATATTGATTTGAATAAGGTCAAAATTAGACTGGATTTTGATATATGTAAACTAATTGTTGCAAAATGACCCAACACATAAATCGTAGAATATATGGAGAGTTGTTTGTTGGATAGTTTTATATATTTTAAAAATATTTATCTATAAAACTTAAAAAATAAAAAGTCATTAGATAGATTGTTCTTAGATGATATAAAACTTGTTATAAATATATTACATGCAAATGATGTTAACAGACACATAAGATATAATAATAACTACAATTACATTTAATTGTTGAGCTGGGCCTCTATGAATTATGACTAATCGGGCTCCATTGACCCACAAATCAACTAACCACAAATTACATTTAAATTTTACTACAAATTTTGAATTAATATAATAAAATAATTAATTTTATTATTAAATATTATTATATAACATGTAATTTAAACTATAGTGATAATATATATTTTTGCTATATTATGTTTTAACCATATTCATTTTATAGTTTGAAAACTGTATTTTTAATTACATATGTTCTAATAAATTTTATCACTTCATGATTTTATATTTTTGTAACAAAATTTAGTTTTCAAAAATTTACAAATGTAGTAAATTATTTTTGGAATTTGTTTAAATTAAAAAAAAACAGACTTTAAAAAAAAAAGGCTCAAATACAAAATAACAAACGAATGCTTATTAATATAAAAAATGGGTGTATAAACTAAAGTATTTAATGGTCCATAAAATAAAATAAAAATTGGTGGAGAAGTTAACAAACTTTTAAATTTTTGTAACTAATTATTTTGCATAAAAAATGCTATTATATAAAATAGATGAGTGTAGTGATTTGAATATATTTATTACATCTATTTAAAACATACATGTAGAAAATATCTTTTTTTTATTCACTACGGTTACAAAATCTTTCTAAAGCAAGAATATAGGGATTATTTATAAATATGACTTGCATTTATGTAAATGTATAAATTTATCAATTTAATTTAATTTGTTAAGATACTAATGAATTGGTTCAACTATGACTTTTTATTAGTAGATTTTTTTGTACTTCTCTTTTAATAGAGTAGATTTAACTAGACCTAAATAATCAAATCCTATCTAAAACTAAGTACAATGGAGGATAAAATGAGGAATACCCTAAGACGAATCTAAAAAAGTTTTTGTCAACAGAATAACCTATAAGAAAAAATGACCAAACTAACATTTATTAAGGGGTGTAAATATGCATTTATAATTTTATACCTTTGGGTTAACTAATCTAGACTTAGGGTTTAGAGTTTTTGGGTGGGTTTTTGGAGATGAAACTTAATATTAAAAAAATAAAAAAAATATTGATTTTTAAAAAGTAAAAAAGGCTATTTTGTCATTTTTTTCTTTGCGGTCTATTTTGTGACAAAAACTTCAAAAAAAGTTATTTGAGAGATTTGCCCGATAAAAATTCATTTTAAATGAAGTCAAACGTTCTATACTTTTTTGTATTTTGGAAAAACATGTTCAACATACAAAAACACAATTTAGCGAATTTAGAATATGATTCTTGTAATGATCAAATAATAAGGTACATTAATAACTTCCATATTTATTTTGCTAGAGTTTAGATAAATAATATTCAAGGAATATATATATATATATATATATATATAATTTACTTTATAATAATATATGAGTTATTAGTCATTATCATATTTTAAAATTTTGCTTATCTTTTTTATTAATTATTTTAATGAAGATATATATGTCATTAGTAATTATTATATTTCAAAAGTTTTCAAAAAATATAATATGTATAAGGAAATTGTATATGTTACAACTAAGTGATACCAATTCACTTTTTTGACGTTTTTCTTTTTGAGAATGAATATAGTGACGACAATTAAGAAAATGACTTTTCAAATAATGTTTAAGAGATATCATCGGTGTATAAAAAATTCTTTTGAATGGTGATAAACAATTATCTTTATTATCATAATATTTCACTTGATAGTTTATCATTTGTGTGTTTTTTTGTTGCTTCATAAAAACTTTGTGTAACACCCTAAACTCCCGCCATCCGATCGGGTGTTATGGAAACATGTCTACTCATTTATACCACCCAGCCTGTCCCGTTACTGATCACATGAGTCATGAGACGCATTAACATTCGATTAAATACCAACCCAACCAATCTATATACTTTTATTTATAGTCATGCGCATAGGAAAATGGAAATGATGACATAAGTAAATGGGTTACTCAGTGAAGCGGTTCTAGACCAGTCTCTCCTAATAAAACTCTATAGTACTTGATGTGAAATGAGAGCTGGCTAGCCACTACAATCAATCAGTCAAATGCATTCTACGATAACATACAACATCATTTGCATATGTTCTCTATCAACCTAGCGATCACACAATACAATGAACCCAGTCACTGCTACACATAGACTCGACTCAACAACTCGACCATTGACAACTTGACACCAATCAACCTATACGTAAGGACCTATGGCCCACTCATGGACGTCTCACCTCGTGTCGGCCTATCCCGAGAGATCTTATGATAGTCTCCCAGCTTCCTAAATGACTATCTGAGTTGCAGCTCTTTGTCCCCTTCCGGCTTTGTCTACCACCCTGGTCTTAATAGCCATATTTATGCCACGACTCGGCATAACTCGATCATACGGCACCCTTCACTATTTATATCCCGCCCTTTTGCGGTCACCGTCTGTTCACGGTCCGCGGGTACCTCTTGTTAGGCTACTGTCCCGCGGGTACTCATCACATCTCACTCTAGGCGCCACCGTTCTCGGTGTCTCAATCAATACATCTTTCACATTCTCATTCTTATTCTCGTTCGTTAACTTATCCCTATTCTTTTCACATCTCTTTCTAACTCCTTAACACTTTAACTTATTCATCAGACGCCACCCATTCCCGGTGTCACATACAATACACTTCACATCCATTACTCATACACAACATTCCACATTCATTCACATATGATACCAATTGTAACATCCACTATTAACCTAGGTGTGTGCTTCTTTCCAGCAACCTAGTTTTCATCAACATTCATCACAAATATCAAAGCAACCAATCACACAAGCAAGCATGCAACATCTTTCACCAAATCAACGCAAGGCAATGCATTAATTCCTTTAAAAAATGTGAGGGTTCTTATGCATTGTGATCCATTCATCTAATAACTTAACATCCATTATGATCTATCAACCTAACTTTCAAACATGGGATAACCAAACCCTAGTTCCTCATCAACCAATATAAAGATCATGAGAATAAAACTAGGTTTCGAATAACCTCACCTTAAATTAGATCTGGATCTCGAAAATGAGAATATGGATCGATAGAAATCCAAAAGCTCCAATCTGCAACCTCACGGACACCACCACCACACGATCTCGGCGAGGATAGAGAGAGAAAGAGAGAGAGAGAGAGAGAGAGAGAGTTTGCGAGAGGAGAGAGAGATGGTGTGAGAAAGAGGAAGAGAGAAAGAGATCTGGGGTTTTCAGTCTCTGAGATTTCCTGCAGAGTTTAGATTTTGTTTCTGAATGAGGCAAAGGAGAAGGGGGGGGCAGCTTTATTTATAGTAAAAGAAATGGAAGCCTTAGGTCTTTTTACCCTAATGGACCGTATAGAAG
This sequence comes from Moricandia arvensis, assembly GCA_905132765.1. Lineage (NCBI taxonomy): Eukaryota > Viridiplantae > Streptophyta > Magnoliopsida > Brassicales > Brassicaceae > Moricandia > Moricandia arvensis. The sequence goes on along the minus strand of CAJHQP010004724.1, from coordinate 38,705 downwards.
ACTTTCCCATAAAAAAAAACTTTTTGGACCGGGTTTCGGGCCGTTACACCTTGTCATAGAAAAATCTATTAGGGTGAAAACCATAATAAGGAAAAAGAGTATAGCCACACATATCATATATTTCTCCACTTTGTAAGCATCATTTTCCTGATATCCATTGCATCATCTATATATATTTTTGTTAATTGAGCATAACGTTAGTGAATAAATCCGTTCTCATATATATGTTCACCAAACTACTGGTCCATAACCCTTTTTCACATAGACGATTTTTGGTGTATTTAGATATCTTGACAAGTGTTGACTTTTCAGTGTCGACTGGGAAAATTAGGGTCGGTTTTTGTCCATTAAAACTCAAAAATATGTGGGTTTTAGAAGGTGTCGACCAACACCAGTCGTGGTGTCTGTCGATTGACACTGAACTTGTGACTCCAAAGTCACTTTTGTTTTATTCGTTTAGCTCCCTAGTTCCATGTTGTTCTTCACCCTCTACCAATATGACATTGACAAAGTATCTTGGGTTGGTTCCTTATTGTCTTTTCGTATACGCATCAATCTTCACAACATGATATTCAGCTTCTTGACATGAGTGTTCAGAGCTTCAAACTTCTCATTCTTCAGATAAGTAGACAATGGCATCCATCTTCTTATTGAACTCGACATCCTATTTATGTTGTCCTTCCCAGATTTCATCGAGCATTGTTTCCACCATATTCTCTTGAGTTGATGTAGGAAAACTATGATAGATAGAAGAACCATAGTTTCTTGTGAATTTGTTTTTACTCTGGAACGTTTGTGAAACTGAGATCTCTGATTGTAGCTTTGAAAACTAGTCTCATTGACATAATTCATATTGTTCTTTTGAGTTGGTTTCAAGTTTTAAATTCAACCTCTACTGCAAATGAACTTGCTTCTTACTCACAAGGAGATTGTGAATAAAATTTAGCTTGGCTTTTCACCTCAGCAATCTGAAAGAATCCATGTTTCCAAATTAACGAATTCAAATTTTCACATGTATTTGTTGTTTTTATTATATATCTTTCTTATTGGATTTAAGTTTAATAACTAGATGAACTAAAATAGGGTGAACGACTTATCTCCCCACGAGACTATTATATAACATCAGATCCCCACCAAATTATTATCTATAGCCAGATATCCATGATTTAAAAATTATAAACTTATATCTCCATGAATCAACAATTTCAAATTTATTTCTTTTCGAACCAATAGTTCAAAACTTAATTACCTATAGACTATGGTTTTAATTGGTTTATTATTAACCATATAACTTATCAATTAAACAAAAAAAATCATTTTTAAAAAAGAAAACAATTTTATTAAAAAAAACTTTTTTTTATTAAAAACTAATTTGTCAAGGAAAATTATATGGTTAATAATAAGCCAATTAAAACTATGGTATTTAGGTTTAGAATTGTATGGTTATATTGAAACAATAAAAATGGCATGTGGATAGTTAAGTTTTGAACTATCGGTTCGAGGAGAAATACATTTGACAATTTTAATTCGTGAAAATATAAATTTATTGTTAATGTGTATATTAGATTTCTTATAACAAATTATACAACCAATTTTCAATTTCTAAGCATGGTCCAACATAAAAACATTTAGATGAAAACTTTATGTAATCGCATTTCTCTTTATTAAAGTGTTTGAGCATAAAATACATAATCTGAAGTCTGAACTAAACTCAAACAAAAAAAAAACAATTCGTATCCGGTCCAAAATGTAAGAAATAACATAATGGGTCTTGTAGGGTGGTATGAAATATATTCAAAGCCGAACTGTTATTAGCCAAACCCGAACATGGAACCTAGAAAAACGAAAAACCCGAACAATCCAAACAAGAGATCTCAATGTCCAAATTAATCACAAGTATAAATATTTGAGCATAAATATATACTTCATATATTTAGTTCTATATTTATTTTGAATTGGTATCTAAAAACCCAATTCTATATAAATAAGTATTTATTTCTTATGTTTTGTTTTTAAATTTTCGATTTAACTTTAGATATATCTAAATCAAATTAATATAACTTGAATGTGGACGACATATGGTTACTCTATGTTTTTTAGGCTGTAATACAAATTAGTTATAAAACCGATGTGTTATATTCTAATTTGATCCGTACTTATAATATGAATTTATTTTTTATTCGTTGTATTTGTCAAAATTTATTTTACTATAGTATAAAGTAAATATTCTATTGTAATATAAATTAATTATATGACGTTCAACCCGTAATGTTTACATTTTATGAAATAATATGCAAGAAACTGCCACTGTAAATCATAATATATAATTCAATATACCATATAATCAAATATATTAAATTATATTTTAATCTTCTAATTTAGATACTATTAAGGGTTTTTTGAAAATATGACTCAAAACTCAAAGTCCAACATAAAATTAACCCATGATTTTTTTTGGAATTTTTATTTGCCTTATTCACCAAAAAATAGATTATTCACGAAAATGCAATTATTTTTTTTTCAAAAATGAGTTTTACTCTATCATCCTCATCTTCATCAAGTATTTACAATATTGCATTACCATCAATACACCAACCACCATGAACATGCAATTTAAATCTCTTAATGCATCTAAAATTGATTTTCAATCCTCCTATGGGGTTGTTTGTTTCACCATCTGTCTTCTCCATCCAGCTGATCCATTTATATGATCTATTTAGATGATTCATCCGGATTTTATGGGACTTTTTGTTTGTCTATTTAGATGGTTCACCTACATGAATCATCTAAATGGACATATGTTTGTTTCTTTATTTTCATTTCCATTAAGATAAGTTTAGTAAATAAATTGCAAAGATACCTTTGTTTTGATTTAATAATATTTTATTTTTGTTCACTATTCATTTTTATTTATTATCTAAAATATAATTAGTTTAAAATATAAGTTATGGGGGGTATTTTTTGCGTTTTTGACGGGAAAATGCGTTTAACGGTTTTTGGTGGGAAAATCCATTTTTTGCGTTTTGGAGTGGGGGAAATATATATTTCCTTTTTGGCGAAAAATGTGTTTTTAGCAATTTTGGCGGAAAATGTCTTTTTGTGGGTTTTGGAAGAAAAAATGCGTATTCGGTAGGGAAGTGCATTTTGCGGGTTTTCGTTAGAAAAATGTGTTTTTTGTATTGGCGGAAAAATGAGTTTTGCGGGTTTAGGTAGGAAAATTCGCTTTGTGAATTTTGGTAGGAAAATGTGTTTTGCGATTTGGGCGGGGAGCGCATTTTTTGGGATCTTGGCGGAGAAATGTGTTTTAGAGGGAAAATATGTTTTTTAGTAGGAAAATGTGTTTTTGTTGTTTTGGCGGAAAGTGTATTTTGTGAATTTGACGGGAAAATATGTTTTGTGATCTTGACGGGAAAATGTATTTTTCTATTTTGGTGGAAAATGAGATTTTGTCATTTTTTCGTGAGTAAAAAATTATATTAGGTTTAGGTTTGTAATTGTGAATTATACATGAGATAAAAAAGACATTATACCATTTTGACAGAACCATCTCCATGGAGATGGTCTTAATTGGTTCAGCTGGATGGACTTTAAAATTAAGCCTAAAATTTTAAAAGTCACCCAGATGAACCATTCAGATGAATTGTACTTTTAATACGTAAACAAACAAAACTCACATCTTCATCTAGATGACTCATCTGGATGGTGAAACAAACATGTCCTATCTCATTTTTGTGCTCAAAAACTACATCTTTTTCATTTTTTCTCTATATTCATCAAAAAACCCAAGATTTTAATTCTAAACTTTGTAAGGTTCAAACTCATGATTCTTGATCATTAACAAGTGGATCTGTTTTGTGGTGAAATTTTGTGTGCTAGGAAAAACTAATCAAGTTATCTCATTGGTTGAAAGTATGAAACTGATTTTTTTTTCCAGATCTGTTCGTTAGAAGACTTTCGTGTAAGTCTTCTGGTCGTAGAAGACTTATATGGAAGTTTTCTAGTCAATGCAAATGTTAGTTTTGCAAATTGACTTTATGTGTGTATTCTATGGAGATTTCTATGGAAGTCATCCAACTTTTCTTTGTTAACAAAAAATCTTGAAATACCAGAAAAGATTTTTCGGTAAGTCGTCAAGGATAAACAAGTTAGTTTTGCAATTGATCGAATTGTGTCAGAAATTTAACTTTTTCTAGACGACCTACATGAAAGTTTTCCATCATAACACTTCTGAATTCTCGGTGGAAGTTTTCTCACTGTCGGTTAAAGTCGTCTTAGGTTACCTTTCAATTGCAAAATAAAAAATTAAATATTAAATTTTAACTAAACGACTTCCATGTAAGTCTTTCAGAAGACGACTTACACAGAAGTATTCTAGAATTTTATTTTGAGATTATGGTCAAACATTCGTTATCACAGAAGATTTCCGTATAAGTCCTCTACCGGAATACTTACATGAAAGTCGTTTAACTAAATTAAATATTTAAGTTTTATTTTTCTGGTGGAAAACTTCCATATAAGTATTCTAGAAAATCAAATTTTCCATTTGCAAAACAAACTTGTTTATTCTAGAAAATTTCACAATAAGTCTTATCTTATATTTCAATTTTTTTTTTCAAAAACAAAAGTAAACCAATATTTACAAATTAAGACTTCCAAAGAAGTTTGTTGTAGAGTAGACTTCTCTAGAAGTCATCCTTTGATAATTTTCAATTGTAAAAATAATCCAAATGGAAGACTTTCGTGGAAGCCGTCTACGTCAAAGTTTAATACACTTTCATTTTTTTTTTAAACTATAAAGATTTTTTTAAGGTTTTCTTGTTAACTCATGTATATTAGTTGATATTGGGGTTCCTGAATGAAATTCATAACCTTAATTGGTTTCAGTTATGAGGTTATCAACATTCATGTTTATTAATGTTTCTAGCTAATCCGAAAAGACTTTTGGTGAAGTCTTCTATGTTAGTTTTTTTAAGACTTGTTAAGTAACTTTAAAATATGTTTTTTAACTTTCAAAAGTGTTAGGTAACTCTAGAATATCAAATAATATAATTTAATATGTCTTCTTATATCGTAAGATATACTTTTTAACTTTCATGAAATTTAAAATTTTAATTTTCACTTAAATTTAAGTGAAAATCATAAAACATACCATTAACAAATTATTATAGATCATTCATCCACAAAAACAAGCTTGAACTCTACTTGGCATGGGAGAAGACTCCGTTAGAAGACTTCCAAGAAGTCTTCTAACGCATTATATGTTAGAAGACTTCCCAGATGTCTTCCAAAATCTAACTCAAATCTAAAAAACCTGCAAATCCAAAAACGTTCAAATGACTTCAAAATTAAAAGAAAATGAGTGGAAGATTAAATATGTTTACTTTTAAAGAACACTCAAAAGTACATATCCAAAAAATAGATCTACCTTTAAAGTAGTAGAAGACGGGAACCATGTAATAAAAAAACCTGTAAAACAAGTTGAATTAGTGAGAAAGACATGAGACAAAAATGATAAATTGATATAAAGTTTGGTGTTTTCAAGTTTTAAGAGACTTAAAAGAGGTTTGAGAGTTTTAGTTTGAGAGTTTTAGTTTGAGAGACTTAAAAGAGGTTTAAGCAACCAAAGACTTATCCAAACTCCGCCATGGAAACTTACCAAAACGCTCGAATCTGTTATGAAAGAGACATGGGAGAAGACTCCGCTAAAAAATATTATAATGCATTAAATGCTAGAAGACTTCCGCGAACACTTCCCTGAAAGTCTTTCAAATTTGTCTCAGATCTAAAACACGTGCATATCCAAACGCATTCAAATGCCTTCAAAATATTGAAAAACTTCAAAATATTGAAAAACTTCAAAATAAGGTAAGAACTTAAAACAACAAAAAAAGTTTTCAAAAGGTAAGAGATTTAAGCAAAAAAGGTTACCAAATGAAAAAATAAGATTTCTAGATCTACCTTTAAAAGAGTGAAAGATGAGAACAATATAATGAAAAACCTGCAATAACAAAATAAATCAGTGAGAAAGACATGAGATAGAAATGAGAAATTAATATAAAATTTGGCGTTTTCAACTTCAAAGAAATTAGAGAGAGGTTGGAAAGTTTTAGAATAAGAATTATTACATTTTGTTGCAGGAATTTAAGAGGAATAAAAAGAATGTGTAAACTTTTCTTTATATAAGGAGACATAAATTTCAATAAAATAAAATATTTTCGATTTAGAAGACTTTCAAACAAGTTTTGTAATAGAATAACTCTTAGATGACTTACTTGAAAATCTTATAGGCCCTAAATTTACTATTCGCTTAGAAGACTTCCACGAAAGTCTTCTAATTCATTATTTATTGGAATATTTAAGTCAGTTAAACCCTAAACTCAAAATAACTAACTAACTAATTAGAAACAAACACTTCATAAAACTTAAAATCAACGCTAAAAGTTTTTAATATACACAAAGCTAAACACATATAATTCAAAATTTATTTTTTCAAAAAAAGTTAAGCTTCCAAAATGTAACCATAAGAATACATACAATACTACAACATATGTTACCTATATCAACTTTAAAAGTATTTAATATACACAAAACTAAACACATATATGTTATAATTCAATTTTACTAGATCTTAATTTATATCATTTATAAATTTTTGTAATTACATGATTTCAATTTTTACCACATTAAAATATTTTTTATAAAATTTATAAATTATTTTAAAATCTACTATATAAAAATATTTCTAGGAAGCCTGATTTACAGAACCTCAGAAAACTTACAAATCCTCAGAAGACTTTACAAATTTATATTCATAAAAATGAATTCTGATTTTTTGTTTGGTCATACATGGTTGTTTATAATTTTACTAGTTTTTTGGGTTATTTTTGCATTTGATTCAAGTTTATGCATACTTTTGTGGTTAAAGTCAAGTTTTGAGTCTTATTTGATAATTTTCTACTTATTTAAAGTATAAATATTCATTATTTTAAATATCCTAATTTAAAATTTGTCTTTAATAAATTGAAACATGGTGTGAACTGTATGAATATATGTTATTATGTATATGTAATATATCTTTTAATAAATTGAACCATGTTGTAAATTGTATGAATATACGTTATTATGTATAATATATATGAGGAATTTTCATGTTAACCACATTATTGGTACCACTTTTTTTCACTTTTTATTTTTACCTTCATTAAAGGAATATTTTCATAAATATTATTTTTTAAGAGGTAATTTTTTTTTAAAATTAATTAGAATCCTAAATTTTACATTCCTAAACCCTACCCCACTCTACCCCACCACTCAACTCTAAACCCTAAGTCTTAGATTAATTAACCCAAAAGTTATAAGTGTGTTTTTTCCTCTTAAAAATAAGGGTAAAAGTGATTAAGGTAAATATGAAAAATGGTACTAGGAAAATGATATTTTTGACAAATTTCCATTATATTTTTCATTATATATATATATATATATTATTTAGTGTAGTAATTTAATTATGAATTTGAATGATGTATATGTAAATATTATGTAAATGTTATTTCTTATTCTATAAATAAAATGAATTAACATTCATTTTTTAATAAAAACTTAATATTAATTACCAATTTTCATTATATAAAATAAATATTGAAAACAATAAATATCTATATTTTAAACAATATGAAATATTATAAAAGATACTTAATAATATCTTTTTGATATTTTAATATGTTAATATTGTGTATATATTTAATAATAACTAAGTTTGTTGTATGCAAAATAATAAAATTAATTAAATGAAATGATTTAACTTAAACTATTTGCAAATAATTAAAAATGATTATATTTTAATATTATTAATTTCATATATTTAATAATAATTAAATTTGTTGTATGCGAAGTAATGAAAAATAATTAAATGATATGATTTAACCTAAACTATTTGTAAAAAGTGATTTTGTTTTAATAATATTGATTATATTTTAATAATATTGATTCATATATTTAAGATAAATACCCTAAGATAGACCTAAAAAAGTTTTTGTCACAAAAATAAACTTTAAGGGAAAAAATGACAAAAATAACCTTTTTGGAATGGGATTTTAGGGGTAAATATACGTTTATACCCCTTGGGTTAACTAATCTAGACTTAGGGTTTAGAGTTATGGGGTGGGGTTTTGGAGGTGAGGTTTAAAATTGAAAAATTAAATAAAAAATATTAATTTAAAAAAAATAAAAAGGTCTAGTTTGGTCATTTTTGTTTTTGAAGTTTATTTTTGTGACAAAAACTTCAAAAGGTGTTATTTGAGAGATTTGCCCTAATGTTAAGTAAGTCTGTTGTATGCAAAATAATAAAAACTAGTTAAATGAAATGATTTGACCTAAACAATTTGTAAAAAGTGATCTTGTTTGTATCACTATTATCTATTTGGGAGGTTGAAAGGCATTAGAAGTTTTCAGCCGTATTTACGAAATCAAATATTTTCCTTTATCCACAATAGCCACAAAAAAAAGGAAGAATTTTTTGTAAAAGAAGTCAAAACCACCAAAAGTCTCAAAGGAACCGTCGAACGTTTTTGACGGTTTGTTCTAAAAGATGCGGATATGGTTAGGCTATAAGCAACTGGTGAAGGCAGAATGGATTCATTGACGGCAGAAGTAAGACGAAGCCCTAAGCTGTCTGAGAACTACCTCCAGATTAGAAGGCGGATCTGGAGGGTGGTTGTCTGAATCCGAAGAGTGGTTGTCTGAATCCGAAGAGTTGTTCTCTGGATCTGAAGAAGAGTCAGTGTTGTCTGGACCGCCGAGGGAAAGGAGGGTATTCTGATATCCATAGTGAGCCAAGTAGCTCTTCACCAGGTCTAAACTTACGCTTGGAGAGATAGATATCTTCTCAATCTCCACGTTGAGCCTTTCCTTGATAGATCTTTTGTATCCCTAAAACAAGAGTCATTCATAAATAAGTGGTGAAACTGTATCAGAGGAACATATATGGAAATTGAAGATCTTACCATAAGATCAAAAAGAAACGTTTCCGGTTCGAAATTCACAGTAACTCTGCCAAGATTTCATTCAGAAGCAAAAAAAAAAAAAAAGCATAGAGGAGATTAGTAAAACAGAGAAAAGGCAATCATCAGTCAATGGACAAAAGAGAAAAGAAGAGACATACTCCTCGTTTTTGCTATGTACAGCCACTGTTGGGTACAGAACACCCTTGAAGACCTTGGGGCTGGTCCCTACCAGAGATCCATTTTTGCTATCATCAAATAAATAATGGAACATGTCAGGAGGTAAGAAAACTTGAAATGGATAGGATCTCTATTTTGACACTAGGTTGGTTTCTCACGTGAAAAAAAAAACTCCTGTGAAACATAGTCTATACCGCAACCCACTATATCACCAGTTGTATACGTGCTTGTAGTAGTGTTGTTGGTCGCTGTTATAGTCAAACCCTTTCCTTGGATACAGTGAATGAGGCCAGTATCACCATGATAATAGCATTTTCTGAACTCCGATGTTCTACAATCAGAAAAGATAAGTATTAAATGAAAGAAAGCCATTGAAGTCCAATTCACAGACACAAGAGCAAACATTTTTTAATATACCAAAACAGCAACAAACACCACTGCATTGAGCAAGAATGCACACAAAGAAACAATTGGGTCACAAGGGAACCACATAGAAACAAGAAACAGTTTTTGCTCTTTTTGAGAGAAAAATACATGACCTCCTTGCACAACGAGGCGAGCTAACTGTGCCAGAAACAAAATCAACATCTAAACGACAATTTCACTGAATCTAAACGCACACCAAAGTTGTGAGAGTCTTTTTTTGCTTTAGAAAATCACTTCATCTAGACCTATTTCCCTTTAATCAAAAGGGGCATTACCCTGTACTCTCAATCCATCCCCCCCCCCGAGGAGAAACCAGTAGCGATTCGCCCCTTAGACCCAGCGTTTTTCACAAGAATCTCCAAGTAGTACGCGAGACAATTGATCGGCGCCTGAACTTGGGGCTGAACCATGCCCTCCATGCTAGAAGAACTGCCATCGTATATGTACTTGACAGTGAGATGGTCATCAGAGAGATCGGTAAAAGAATCTTCGAAGTTGATCTTATCCATCGCCCTCGGATATTTTGCTTCCTCTTCCTCCGGCGTTCCTCTTTTTCCAGAAACCTCCGAGAAATAATTCGCCATTTTCGCCGGGAAAAGGAAAGCTTGAATCGGAGGCAACAAACTATGGTTCCGTTCCTTTAAACGGCATTCGCAAATTGTCTAGTTTATTATATTTCTTTTTGTAACCAATTTTTCTTATATTAATGAAAGCCCATAAGGGTTAAAGTCGAAGCCCACATCATTTACAACTTCATAAGATTAAGCCCAAATTTAATACTTTATTAATGGTTTATCTTTTCCATTACAAGTCAATAAATTTTTCTTTTTGGTAAAATACATTGTCAATAATTAATACTTTAGCATCGTTAAATTGTTAATGGTAGAAGGATACAAGTTTCTTAAATTCCTAAAATACTAACTTTTTGTAAAAAAAAATTACATATATTGAATCATTTAGAAGTTTTTTTCTCTCCTAGTTTATTATTATTATTATTATTATTTATTTTATACATTAGAAACCACATGAAAATATTATTGATGTAAATGCTTAGACTCACTCATTCTATACTCAAAATTTTCTATTCAAAATATCTAAAATTTTGTTAGGAATTTCAGTTTTATTATATTTGTACAGATTTTTTTTTGTAAACATGTTCTCTTAACATTTAAAACAAAGGCTGAAAATGTTTTACAAGCTCTTGCGCCTTAGTGATGTGCTAAAAAAAGAAGCTTTGCGTTTTAGCTACTTGGCAAAACCCAATTCTAAATCACATATAGAGCCTAGTCGAACCCTACACTAACCGTAGTAACATAGAGGCCCATATAGAGAAGGTCTATGAGCTGGCTTACATGAAATACATGATGTATAGAAACGTGGAGAAAGCTTGTGAAGAATCTTCTTGCCCTTAAGTGTGTTATGTCTGTAAGGCTGAAGCTTAAGATACACATATAGTTTCCGATATTAAAATACATCTGTGAAGTATGTGAGTTGGCAGCCTGCATGTTTCTGTTACCATTTCGCAAGAGGTAGCCATTTGCTCCAAGTATGTGGTGTCTTAGCAGTCATGCACCGGAGGTAGGTTTCAAGGGTCTTGTTGGTCACTTCTGTATGCCCGTCAGTTAGAGGGTGATAAGCAGTATAATATCTCAGATCAACTCCGAGTACACTGAATAAATTTTTCCACACATCACTAAGAAAGTTGGGATCTCTGTCACTTACAATGTCTTTAGGGAGACCATGCAGCTTGAAGACATTTTCCAAGATTGTGTACTGATGATTACTTTCCAGCAAAATGCCAAAGTGATACAAATAGGAATCTTGCCAACGGTCTAATAGATGACTTGTAACCGGGATGCAACCTGTGACTGCTTATTGACTTGCAGTAAAACAGTAAAAGTAAAGATAGATGAGTAAAGAAGGTAATGCTGTCACATGGTCTTAACCTCATCGTTGAGATATGTGATGTGTATATTGCTCTCATCCAAATCAAAATTCTCTCGCTTTGTACTTTTTTGACTATTACCGTTCCTGGTAGGAAATCAATATTTTCTCTTACCGATTCTTCCTCCGCCAATGTTTGTTAGGAGTTTACTATCCCGCAGCACTAGTGGCTCACCCTCTCCTCTTCTTCACAGACACCTTGTTTACTAAGGCAGTTGATGCTCAAACATCTAGAGCTCCCTTTGTTTTCATCCCCCACAAAAACATAAAAGTCATGAAGAAGGAGTTCAAGGAATTTGTCTTTGCTGAATTCCATGGACTTCCTCCTCAAATGGGAATAGTAATTGGCATGGTCAATCCTCTTTGGGTTTGTCATGGACCACTTATTTGTTTAATCCGAATTACTCTCAGTCACATGACTAGAGATGACAATTCCTAACTACTCAAAGACACATAGGTTGAGATGTACTCACAAAGTCACTCACATGATATCACAACCTAATCCATCAAGAACAAACCTCTTGCTCATGTTTTTTTTCTCTCTTAAACGTGTAATTATGATCTAATCCCAAGGTTACTCATATATACACATGTGCTACATAATATTCTGTTTCCAAATATTGTGAAAACATCAAATCTAATTCTTTTCCACCAATGAATTTTCTAAGACCAGTGGTTGACTGGCACGTCATCTTTCCATAACAGTCTCACAAAGGTATCTCACACTCCATTTCGCATGTGTAGCACTTCCTCTACTTCAACCTCGAACAAGCTCCTTTTCCTGAGCTAATAGAAGCGGCCAGGCATGTTGCATGCTAGCAGTTTCGATCTGCGAACATGCGTCCTAGATGTATGTGTGTACTTTCCCAAATTAGCTACAACGTTATTCGTTGTATTTAGGAGATTGTACTTTTAAACTGCTTATCTACACTACCATGTTTGATGAGCTGAAAAACAATTAGTTGTTATTATATATGTGATGCCACCACCAAGTGGAGCTCCGGCGATGCTAGTGTATTTTGTTTAACCTTGTTGTGAGCATGAATGTTACTGACATATCGATTCACTTTAGCGTTTCCATTCAATACATCATGTATTCAGTAACTCAAAAAATGATTTTAGAAAGTGGTTAGGCAGTTGGCTCCAAAAAAACCCCAACTGACTGAGTTTTATTAGTGGTTTATCTTTTCCATTACAACGTCAATAATTAATATTGTATTAGAGCATCGTTAAATTGTTAATGGTAGAATAATATGTGTTTCTCAAAATTCTAAAATATTAATATTTTCGTTTCTAAGTTTTATAAATATTAAATCATTTAAAAGTTTTCTTTTGAAAAAACTCTAATATTTTCTCTCCTAGTTTGTATTTTTATCGTTTATTTTATATCCTAGGTGTGTGTCCGCGCTTTACACAGGATATCCGCGCTTTACACAAGATATCTATTTTGTTCTGTGTGATTCTATTGTGTGATGTAGTAATGTGGTGGTCTTTATTTGGTCAGAGCGTTGTTTAGTGTTGTCATTGTGTGATGTAGTAATTGTTGGTTGTTTTATATATCTGCTGTGTTGGTTTTCCCTAGTGGGTTCTTGTGTGTGTATTAGTTGCTTGTTAGTGGTGTAGCTGTGTTGAGTCTTTGAAGTCTCAAAATAAGTGTATTGAACTTCGAGATCATTGCATTTAAACTAACCTTGACTGTAGGATTAATGGTTTAAGGGTTAAATTAGTATTTTAATTTTTCAAAAAAAGAATTATATTTTTTTAAGTTTGTTTTTCTTAGAGTGTGATAATTGTTTTTTTTTATTATTGAAACATAGAGTCAGGCAGTGTACGATTTGTTAAGTTGGTAAGAAATGATACTATTTATTTTAAATTTTGGTGAAATATAAAGATGAGAATTTGAGAACTGAACAGGCTGTACTCCTAACTGTTGTTTTTGTTGTTGCAAATACTTTCTAGTTTGTCATGCTAGCTTCCTTAAGGTCTGCATTGTTTAATGTCTGGTTCCTGAAGTTGGTTGTTGAACTCTCTGCGTCTTGTATGGTGAGAAGAAATTAGCACATGACCCAATATTGTTGTCTGGAAAACATGAAACTACATGATACCGTTTTCTTCTGTATGGGCTCGTGATGGACCGATGATGTATTCAAGCTATACCGAAAATAACCAGAGAAGAAAAAACAAAGTAACCCGGTTAAGACAAACAAACCAAAAAATAGAGGTAGCATGTGACGTGTTATGTTTAGCAGATTGGTTTCTTCATTTTTGAGGGTATATGAGCTCGCCAGGGGACATATCACTCATGCGTGGGTACTCATATGCTCTTCCATCCAATTGTTTCTGATTCAGTGTCAGCTTTTTCAACAAGCGTTGAAGTTTGGGACCTATTAATTCACAAATATAACATACTTGTAACATGGTGTAGGTGTTAAGAGAAAACACTTTTGAAATAAATAAAAAAGGAAAAAAGGAAGTACCTTTTCCGAAGCTGCTTAGAATTGATGCATTTACTTCAGAAGCTGTCTTAAGCCATTGGGACTTGCCAAGAAAATCTTTCAAGGGACATGTTGAAAGGTTTTCAAAGACAAGAAGAGAAATAACTTCCTCCACTTGTTTTAAAAAAGCCATCTACATAAAAATAGTTAGTTGTATGATGATCTATAACTCAAAAACAATGCACAAGGATTGAGATACACACATTCTCTTCAGTTGGTTTCAGATGAAGCTCAGCAAAATCAAAGGCTTGCTCATTTTTTCCCTCACGAATAAGCTCTATGAACTGTTGTTTCAGCAGATGAAAGTTTCCTAACATCTACATAAGTTGCAGATTTTGTTTATCACCATATTAATGATGAAGAGAATACATATCAAACTGAATTGTACCTCAGGCTTAAAAGAAGCCAGCTTGTCAATTGCGAGAAAGAGCTCTCCGGATTTGATTGCGTTCACAATAGCTACTCGTTCTGTATTGCTCTCATCCACAAGATCTACCTTATCTGATAACAAAAAAGAAAGTGAGAATCCAACCAACACTCAAGAAACTTAGGATAAATGATCAATCAGTACACTGAGTTTGAGACTCATCCATGAATCTCTGAGCAGCTGTCAAGTTTCCTTCACTCACAAGATAATCTAACACTATTCGATCCATATACGGTTTACCAATCTTAGTAGCACTCATCTGATCCTCCCAATCTTCCCTGTCAATTACCATCTTCATCATCGTTTCCTGGAAAAGAGAATCAAAAATTGCATCTGAAGATACCAGGAATCAAACGAATCACGAAGAAAACGAGTGTTACCATGTCTTCCCGAGAAACTCTGTCGCTTCGATACCACACATGAACGACAATGAAATCAAGAGTATCGATCAGAAACAGAGATTTCTAAGAACAGATAGTGCGGCAATAAGAGTTTTCCCGGAAAAATATTAAACGACATTGAAATCCAAGAGTATCCTTAGTCTTATTTCTATCCCGATGAACTTCTAAAAGTACGATTCAACCTAGTTTAAAGAGCGCTTGAAGTTTTTTCCCTAGAAAATAAAATAAAATTCCCTAGAAAATTTTACCTTGGAAACAGAGGGAACGTTCCAGAGAAAATGTTGTCAATTCTTCGAAATTTGGAAGCGAAATAACAATATTTTCTGCCTTCTCGTTATAAAGCCTTCTTCAACCCGGTTTAGACCGAACAAATTAATAACCGAGACGGTGCCGAATTTCAATTTATATGTCCAATCAATTTAAAATCTCTCGTACTATTTCGTATATAAATAATTTAAATCATTTATGTTTTCTTTTTCTTCCGTAAGCTATGTGTTTTTATTCTTTCATCATTAAAATGCCGCCATTGATAATCTATGAAAGTACTATTCATCTGTTAATTCATAAAAGGAAAAAATAGTAAACCAGGTTTTTTACATCTATTTACTATCCTGGAAAACATATTATCTATTTTCTATGTCAATCTAATAATTATGGAGTAGGGGAAAATTACTAGAAAAGTCACTTGAGTAACTTAATATTAGTTGACAAAAAAAAAAGAGTAACTTAATATTAAAAGGGAAATCACTTAAATAACTTTTAGTTATGTGTTTACCATAGGTAGACCTTATTATTTATTATAATTTGATAAGTCAATGTTTTCAAATTTTATTTATTTAACTAATTTAACATTAAAGATAAGTCTATAACTAATTAATATCATATGACAAACAACAAAAAAATGTTAAAAACAAGTATTTATGGTAACTAAATGAATAAAATATAGAAGAATAGTATAGATGCTTCATCAGTTCTTTTTCTATAAAATGTTTATAAATTATACAAAATATTTTAATGTAATTTTTAATAGAAATCAATATCTTAGATTTATATTCTTATATAAGAACTTATATTTGAATATCTAATAAATATTTAATATTAAAATTGTTAATAAATATTTGAAAACATATAGGAAATTGTTTATCCTAGCTTGCAAAATATTTTATCAGAATTCAGAAATTATACATAAAATTTTATAAATAACATTTATTCCTTTTAATTTTTTTGCAGCGATATTTTAAATATTTGGAATTAAAAAAAATATGAATTGAAGTATTTTAATTTTTTTAAACGAATGTAAAAGTATATTTAGTCAAAATTATCTTTACAAAGACTACCGTAAATATCCCTCTATTGGTACTTAAGATAATTAATTATAGATTTAAGTTTCTTAATTAACATAATCTAAAAATAGTCACCTAATGTAACTTTTTTAAAGGTGTGTAATTTGATGTACAATAGTTCAAGGGTTTTGTGCTAAAATGACTTAGAACTCTTGATCAAACACAAAAGTAACCTTCATTTTTCTGAATCTTTTATTTTTCTTATTCACTCTACAAATTTAAAATATCTATGAAAATGAAAAATTTGCCAAATATGAATCAAAATTTGATTTTAAATGCAAAAGTGTACTCTAACCATATCAAATGCAAAAATAATTCAAAAGGCTAGTGAAATTACAAATATCCCCTAATGACTAAACAAATAAGCAGTATTGTAGTTTACTATTATAACCTTGCGAGTGCGAAGACTTCCCTGAAAGTCTTCTCATATTGTAGATCTTAAAAATAATTTATAAGTTTTATAAAAAAATATTTGATTAGTAAAAAATTCTAATACTGTAATTATAGACATTTATAAATGATAAAAAATTTGATTTACAAAAAATTGAATAGTTTTCAACATAGATGAGTAAATGTAGGTTAGTCATGATATTTTTGGGTTTAGGGTTTGGTAACTATGTTATAGTATTGTATGTGTTTTAGGGTTAGATTGTGGTATCTTATTTTTTTCAAAAAAACTAAATTTGACCTATATGTGTTTAGTTTTGTATATATTAAACACTTTATAAGTTATTATAAGTTCAATAAAGTTTTTGTATGTGATTTAGTAATATATTTGATTTTGGGGTTGTGGAAGACTTAAATTGTCGAAGATATAATGCACTAGAAGACTTACTGGAAGACTCAACTACCATTTTTCGCTTAAAATTTTAGAAGAATTTAGGTTTCCCGCTTATTGTTAAGTCTTCCAATAAGTCTTCCATAAGTCTTCTAGTGAAAGTCTTAAATCTTCCATAAAATCTAGTGTATTAGATCTTAATAATAATTTTATAATTTCGTAAAAAATATTTTGGTTGAGAAAAAATCCTAATCATCTAATTATAGACCTTTTGAGTGATATAAATTTAGATTTTAAGTTTAATTAAATTTTATGAATTGTTTGTTTCTAATTAGTTAGTTATTTTGAGTTTAGGGTATATGTGACTTAAGTCTTCCAACAAATAATGCACTAGAAGACTTCCGCGGAAATCTTCTAGGCGAATAGTAAACTTAGGGTCAATAAGACTTTCAAATAAGTCTTCCAGCAGTTATTCTACTAGAAGGCTTACTTGAAAGTCTTTTGAATCAAAAATATTTAATTTTATTAGGATATTTGTCCTCTTATATAATTCTCAAATAGCTGCAACAAAATGTAATTTTCTCATCTAAAACTCTCAAACCTCTCTCTAATTTGTTTGAACTTAAAAAACCAAACTTGATATCAATTTCTCATTTTATATCATGTTTTTCACTTATTTATTTTGTTTTTGCAGGTTTTTCATCACATGGTTCTCATCTTCCACTTCTTTAAAGGTAGATCTATAAATCATATTTTATCATTTGAAAACTCTTTTCTTGTTTTAAGTTTTTACCTTATTTTTTAAGATTTTCAATGTTTTGAAGTCAATTGAATGTTTTTAGATATGCAAGTTTTTCAAATCTGAGACAACTTGATAGACTTTCATGGAAGTCTTCCAACAAATAATGCACTAGAAGACTTTCGCATAAGTCTTCTGGGCGAATAGTAAATCTAGGGTCTAGAAGGCTTTCAAGTAACTCTTCGAAGAAGTATTCTATTAGAAGACTTACAAAGTAAGTCTTTCATAAAAAAAACTTAAGTTTATATTAATTTATCATTTTTATCTCATGTCTTTCTCAATGATTTATTTTGTTTGGATATGCATGTTTTTCATATCTGAGACGACTTGGAAGACTTTCATAGAATTCTTCTCGGAAGACTTTCATGGAAGTCTTCTCGGAAGTCTTCTAACAAATAATGCACTAGAAGATTTTCGCGGAAGTCTTCTGGGCGAATAGTAAATTTAGGGTCCAGAAGTCTTCTAGGAGGTATTCTATTAGAAGACTTTCAAGTAAGTCTTTCATAAAAAAAAACTAAATTTTATATTAAATTCTCATTTTATCTCATGTCTTTGTCACTGATTTATTTTGTCTGGATATGCAGGTTTTTCAGATCTGATACGACTTTGAAAACTTTCATGGAAGTCTTCTCGGAAATCTTTCAACAAATAATGCACTAAAAGACTTTTGCAGAAGTCTTCTGGGCGAATAGTAAATTTAGTCTGTAAGACTTTCAATTAAGTCTTCCAGAAGGTATTCTATTAGAAGACTTTAAAGTAAGTCTTTCATAAAAAAAAACTAAACTTTATATTAATTTCTCATTTTTATCTCATGTCTTTCTCACTGATTTATTTTGTTTGGACATGCAGATTTTTCAGATCTGAGACGACTTGGAAAACTTTCATGGAATTTCTCGGAAGTCTTCCAACAAATAATTCACTAGAAAACTTCCACAGAAACTTGTTTTTGTAGAGGAATGATCTATAATTATTTTGTTATGGTCGTTTTGTGATTTGTAGGTGTACTCTTTTAATTGTGAATTCTTTTGTAAATTTAAAAAGATATTAATGGAAAAAATTGGTAAATATATTTATGTCTATAATATTATCTTGCCAAAAGTACTTGACATTATTAAATTCTTGATACAAATTAAATAATCAAACACAGTAACACAAAAAATTAGTCAAATTTACTATGGCTAAGAGAAAATTCTTCTCAAGAAAACTTAGCCACATTCACCAAATATCAATTACATAAATACTTAAATATATTCTGAGCATCAAGTTCTATAATAGTAATAGAATTTGGATTTGCTAATGCAATTTGCTCCAAACATGAAGGCAACAGCTCATACTCATCTTCTGGTTGACATAGATATTTTCAGCATTCAAAATTAGAGAACATTAGCAAACAAAAAAATCAAGGTCAAAAAATTAATCCAGAAGACATTTATGGAAGTCTTCTATCATTAGATAGAAACATTAATAAACATATTTGATAACCTTTAAATTATCACCAATAAAGTTATGAATTTCATTCATGGCCTCAAATATTGTCTAAAACACATGAATTAATAATAAAAATTTAAACAGTCATTTTAAATTTGAAGAAAATGAAGCTTTATTATACATTATCGTAGAAGACTTTCGTGAAAGTCTTCCAAGAGAAGACTTCTCTGGAAATCTTCCCAGAAGTCTATTCAGGTCATTTTTGCAATTGAAAATTTACAAAAAAAGACTTTCGTGGAAGTCTTCCAATTTTTATTTGTTGACAAAAATATTTAGAAAGTCTTCAAGAGAAGTCTTCCCGGATAAACATGTTAGTTTTACAATTGACCGATTTGTGTCAGAAATTTGACTTTCTCCAGAAGACTTACAGGTAAGTCTTTCGACGGAAGACTTCCACAAAAGTCTTCTCAACTTTTACATTAAGGCTGCTTACGGTTCGTGGAAGTCTGCGTAGGTTACTTTTGCAATTGACTATATTGGAATTTTGACTTCCCTGAAAGTCTTCTTTCGTTACCTTATGTTTGACCAGAATCACAGAATAAAAATCTGGAAGTTTTGCAATTTAAATTAAATGTTCAAGTTTATATTTTCAATTGCAAAAGTAACATACGTTGACTTCCACGGCCGTAAGAAAACTTAATGTAAAAGTTGAGAAGACTTCCGTGAAAGTCTTTCGTTGGAAAACTTACCAGTAAGTCTTCTGGAGAAAGTCAAATTTCTGACACATATCAGTCAATTGTCAACAAAGGGAAGTCTTCATAAATTTTTATCTGGGAATACTTCGAGGGAAGTCTTCCTAATTTTTTTTGTCAACAAAGAAATGTGTGAAGATTTCCACGAAAGTCTTCTCTAAAAAACACACAGAAAATCAATTGTAAAACTAACCTATGCTTTGACCAGGAAGACTTCCATGGAAATCTTCTCTGTCCAGAAGACTTACACGTAAGTCTTCTCGTGAACCACTGAGAAAACTTGCTTAGTTGTCCAAGAACACAGAACTTCACCAAGAAAGCTACTCAATCGTTAATGACCAGGAATCATGAGCTTGAATGGCTATATGAACCTTAAAAAGTTTAGAATAAAAAATCTTAGGTTTTTTGGATGAATATAGAGAGATATTGAGAGATGTAGTTTTTGTGGATAAGATATGAGATAGAATGAGTGAAAATCAATTTTTGATGCATTAAGAGCTTCATATTGGTTGTTCATGGTTGTTGGGTGAATTGATGGCAATGGCATTTTCGTGAATAATTGATGAAGATGAGGATGATAGAGTAAAACACAATTTTCGAAGACTTACTTAAAGTCTTTTAGTAAGTCTTCCAATGGCACTTTCGTGAATAATGAGAACTTTTGGGGTGAATAGGACAAGTCAAAATTCCAAAAAAAGAAATGTTAGTTTTGTGTTTAACTTCAAGTTTTGAGTCAATTTTGCAAAACCCCCCATGAAAATACAATTATTATTTTCTCGAAAATGATTGTTTTACTCAATTATCCTCATCATCATCTTTTTAGTTACAAGTTTTCCATTATTATCCAATGGCGAATGTAGGATTATATTTTGGTGGGGGCAATCCGATATAAAGTTTAAAAATATAGCTAGAAAATGTTATTTACTAAAAGAAAATAACTAACATTTACATGCATTTAACAAATTCTATTTTTTTATGGTGGCACTTGCTGCCTTCTTGAGCAATGTAGGTTCGTCAATGTTATTATTAATACACTACCCATCATGAACAACCAATTTCAAGCTCTAGATGCACCTAAAATTCAAGATATACTCTTGATATTTCACTTATAATCCACACGAACCATTTCTCTTTCACTTTATCACTAACATCATACCAAGAACCCAACATTTTGATTTCAAAACTTTTGAGCTTATTAGAGTCAATCAAGTTCATGGTTTTTGGTTAATAATGTGTGGATATCTTTTATGGTGAAGTTATATGTGTTTGGAGAAGTTAAGAAAGATATCTCACGGGTTATAGGTATGATATTCGATTTTTTTCCAGATCTTTTCGCGAAGTCTTCTGGTCAATGCATATATTAGTTTTGTAATTGATTATTTTGTGTATTTTTAATAGAAGAGTTCTCTAGAAGTCTACTAACTTTTATTTGTATCCAAAAATATTGAAGTCTTCCCTCATAAGCATGTTAGTTTTGTAATTGACCGAAATTTTACCGAAATTTTACCAAAATTTGATTTTTTTCGTAGAGGACTTCTGAAAAAGTCTACCTTGAGTAGACTTCTAAAGAAGTCTTCTTACAGCCACATGAATTCTTAAAAGTGTGGAAAAAGTCTATGCATGTTTGTTTCGTAATTGATAATAAAGAATTAACATTTATTATTTACTAGAAGATTTCACAAGAAATCTTTTGGTGAAAGACTTCTCAAGAAATCTTTTGGTGAAAGACTTCTCAAGAAATCTTTTTTAGTTTTGTTCCAAGATTCTGGTCAAACAATTGAAAGCAGGCTTTTATAGAAGTCTTCCAGTAACAAACTTCTTCTCTTAAAAAGTCAAGCATGGTCAATTGCAAAACTAACATACGCAGACTTCTTGCGACACTTGGAAAACTTCATGTGACTGTGAAAAAACTTCAATAGAAGTATACTCGGGAAGACTTCCAAAGAAGTCTTTTTTTTAGAAAAGTCAGATATCTGCAAAACTTTTGTCAAATGCAAAAATAACCTACTAAACAGAGAAGACTTCTAGTATAATTGAGAATTTTTCAAATACAAAAGTAAACAAAAATTTACAAAGGACTAGTAGAGCAGCCTTCTTAAGAAACCCTCCTTCGTAAACTTGTAATTGCAAAAATAACCTAAACACAAGACTTCTATAGAGTCTTCTCTGAATTTTTTTTTGAAGATGGTGTTTTATGTTTGCTATAGTATTTTAATGTGATTTTTTTGCAGATGATATTTCAGTTGCATGCAGTCCACGGAATATGGTTGGTGAAAGATAATTCTTGGGAATGTGTGGTTGATAATGACAAAAGAGGGAAAATTATTTTTGAGTGATGGTTCTGCACATGTCGAACTTGTTGAAATAACTAGAGAAAATTATAATTTGGACATGAACACATAGTTGGTGGAGTTAACCTACTCATAACCAAAGTCTTCTATCTATCTATATCTAGTGTTATGAACTTATTGTTATGTTTGTTATGCTTTAGAATTTATATTATTGTGTTACGACTTATTGTTATGTTTGTTATGCTTTAGAACTTATATTATTGTATTATGCGTGGAACTTATCTTTGAATTATATAATGAACAAAGAAAATTCCATTCATTAGATATCAGAAAAGCTACTGTTAGTGTACTACCAAACTAGATTTGTACAAAAGGTTAGTTTAAATTTGTTATGTTGAATTTGTGTCAATTATTATATTATAGGCTTCCCTATAATTTGCACGACCATAATCTTAATAAAAGATTTACAATAAAAAAACAGTTTATGATTTACGAACTTGAATGAATGAAAAAAACATTAGAAAATATTTTTAAAAAAATAAATTGGAGACAAAGTGAATATATTAGAAGACTTCTAGATAAATCTACTGTTAGTAGACATCTCTAGAAGTCTTATAATTTGCGGTCAAGTTTCATTTAAATTTTAAGTTTCTTGCTTAAATTTTAATTTCTCGTTTAGTTCGCATGAAGTATCACGAGAAGTTGGCTTGAGAAATATGTTCAAGAAGTTTGCCGATAAGTCTGGTGAGTCTGCTATGAAATCTGATATTTAATCGTTTTGGCCGTTTGCATAACAGGGTATTCTAGAATACTTCTGGAGAAGTCATCTATTGAAGTCTGAAATTCGATAGTGTCCTTAGATCTTAAAAACATTCATATTCAAAAACGTTAAAATGGCTTAACAAGAGAGAAAAACTTCAAAACAATATGCTTAAATAATAAATAGAACAATCACATTATGTTAAATCTATATTGTTCTGCGAAATTAACATATAAATCACACAAAAATACATATCCAAATTTTATAGATCTACCTTTAAAGCAATAGAAGATGAACCCCAAGAAATGAAAAATCTTCAAAACAAGATAAAGTATCGAGAAAGACAAGAGACAAAAAAGATGAAAAAGTTATATAAAGTTTGATGTCATCAAATTATATAAAGATTAGAGAATTGTATATTAAGAAACATTACATTTTTGTTGCAGTTATTTGAGAAGAAAATCGAAAATGTGTAAATGTTCCTTTATATAAGAAAGCAAAAATTTCAATTAAGTTAAATATTTTCAGTTTGGAAAGTCCTTGAGAAGACTTCTAACATAAAATACACTACAAAACTTTCTAATAAGTCTTCTAAATGCTAAATTTTCTATTTGTCCCAAAACAAGATTCCAAGAAGTCTTCTAATGCATTCTATGCCAGAATGGAAAGTCTTCTAAACCTCAAAATCAAATAACCAACTAAATAAAAACAAATACTACATTAAACATAAGATCAACTTATAAACTGTTTAATATATACAAGATTAAACACATATATGTCAAACTTTTATTTTGAAAAAATAATATTCTAAAATCTAACCCTAAAAATACAAATAATACTACACCATATGTTTCTAAACCCTAAACCAATGACAATCATGATTTATAACATAGATTAACACATATATGTTAAAAATAATTCAGTTTTAGTAAATCTAAATTTACATCATTTAGATTTTTTTTTATAATTACATGATTTTAATTTATTTTTCATCAAACTATTTTATATATTTTTATAAATTATGTTTAAGATTAAATAAATGAGAAGACTTCTAATGATGACTTATTCTCATAGAAGACTTCAGAATATTTATAATTTTTTTAAATTATTTTAAGATTAACTTATTTTCATAGAAGACTTCATTAACCTGAGACATGCAGGGTTATATAAATTAAAATAATTTATAAAATTAATTTATAAAATTTCAAAAAAAATAATAATTTATAAAATTTCAAAAACAAATATTTTGGCGGAACATAAATTAAAATTATGTAAATATAAATAGTTCTAAATCATTTATCAAAGAAATGATGCACTGTCATTTCAAAGAAGCGCCAAAACGATTCATTCATTTAATTCTATTTTTACAGATGCAAAATCATATCATTCATATAAGAAGGTAACCAAAACAGAACATCCATAAGCTTCATTTGTGGACAAGTTCTCAGCCCTGGCATCTGATATGTTCGCAAAGAAAGTGCCTTTGTGAGTTTGGATGCTCCAAATACACCAAAGTTGATCTTAAAGAATAGTGTTCTGGCTGATTAATCAGTATCCGGATCATAAATACTAAATGTTGCTCAGGAAACCACTGTTGACGTAGAGCGTAGTTCTGTCGACTTAACATCTGGTGACGAAGAAACTGAAGCTCCTTCTTCTTGGTTACACGCAATAAGAACATACTGAAAGGTCACAAATTCCCTATAGAGCCTAATAACTTTTTTTTGGATGGACGTAAGAGGAATGAACAGCTTCAGATGTCAATATATGGCCAAAACTGGATCGTTGTAAATAGATTGTTGGAGCATTTATTGAAACACATATACATTTTTTCAAATTCAAGAAGGATTACTAATGATCACCATTGGTCAGGGAGGATTGTAGTGGTTTAGGATCCGTTGGTTAATCTAGTGGTTTATCAAGCTTCAGCTCAGATGGTTACTTGCAGAATCTTCATAAAAGCACAAAGTATCAATATTACGCTCTCTTTTTCTATGCGTACTCATCAGTTCAAGCTTCTTAGAGCTTTGAAAATTCTGAAACATGTATTGCACAAGCTGAACACATCTTTCTAACAATAGAATAAGTGCTATAGTCAAAGAGCAAGCTCATTAGGTGACCCAATTACGAGATTCTCTACTCACCTCACCTTCCCCAAATTTAGCTAGGGAAGAACATGCAGAGAGGAAGTAGAAAACATTGTTGACGGCTGACGGGAAATTTATCATCAAATGTCTAGGGTGAAATCGCATAAGTTTGGAGATAGGGATACATCTTTCTACCATAAGTCATGTTATTAACGCCAACATAGTAATTGTGGGAGGGGAATTGCATCCCCTACAAGGGCCCACGAAATAACCGGCCTGGCCCAGCAAGTATGATAGTCGGCTCGGCTCTCAGCTAAGACACACGGCTCACGATACTCGGCTCCGGACTACTTTAGCCGACACAAATCACCCGCAGCCGGCTAAAAGCGAGCAACGAAAGACAGCTGCCCCGCGAGGAAATTGGCCCACACGAGCGGGATGGCCCATTAAGACGGACTGATTTAGGGCATCCGCCAAGGGAGACCGGCTATAAAGGAGAGGGAGAAAGAAGGGAGAGGCAGGCAAGAAAGACAAGGCGTCTAGGATTAGGATTCTCCCATTCTTAGATCTAGTTAACTTGTAATTTCCTGGCAAGCTCAGAGATCCCCGATCATTTCCCTTTTGGACTTTCATCCTTTTGTAACCGAGAAAACCCTATTAAATCTAGTAAAACATCTTCAGAAATAACTCACCGATGAGTTCCGTCCCTCTTACTTAACGCACCGAACTCGGTTCAAATAGTTGCAGCCCACCGTGGGGAAAACTGAAGCAACGTTACAAGTATGACTAACGCTTCTACAGGTTCTGGCGAAAGGCCAGAACCGCCCCCGCTGCCGCGATACCATCCGTGACGGATTTCATGGATACTGTCATGGCGCGTCTCTTGCAGCAAGAGGAAGTTCAAAAAGCCACTAACGCACAGATCACTGCGATCGCCGCCGCCCTCGCCGGCCCCGCGAGTAACCCAACCACCGTCTACAGAACACTCTAAATGGCCGAGTAAAACATCATCCATACAAAAAGAGAAAAGAAAGGGGGGGGGATAAAAATCCTCTTTAGTCTTCCGCTCTGGATGCACCGAGGGAGAGGGTCTGCGGATCTGCGTCCTGGTCCTCCTCGGGTCCATCCCCATAGACCTGGCCTTGTCACTCTCCAGCGGTCAGCCGACCCCATCACCAGAAATCCCCAGGCCCGAGAGCTCATCGCCATCACTGCTTGAGCCGTCTGAGACATCAACCGCTCCATCCTTGCTCTTCCTAATCACATCGGAGCCACCGCCGATTGACTGGTCCCCTACACCACTTGTATGCTCTCCGAGGAATGACTCGGCGTTTGAAGGGACGTGGCCGTTTTAGGATCGATTAAGTCTTTATTCGATCCATATGGGTCAAGACCGGCCAACACGACAAAGGTAGAATTCAGTATGTATGACAAAAGCACAAACAAGGCCCTAAGAAATAACGAAGGTATCAGTTGGTTGCGGGCCGTGTCGACGTATGCCTCCTTGAACCATAAGTCGTCGACCTCCGGCAGACCGTCTGGCCCACCTTTGATCTGACGAACTAAGCTCGCACACTCAGGTCTATTGCAGATCAGCGGGGTGTCGGCCTTGTAGGAAAAGGATACGTGGTCTGGAAACAGATTCCTCAACCACCTCAGTGATCGCCTTTTCCCGGGTGACCCCAAGGAGCCACATTGCTCCCCACAATAGCTGGTCTGCCGAGCGCTGTCAATTTTATGGTCCCGGGAGTCAGGATCCCCGATAACCTGTGCCACAGACCTCGCATCACCTTTCTTCTTCTTTTTCTTCTTGGCCACCACCTCGGGAGGAGCCCCTTCCTGCATGATCGAGGGATCGGGGCGAGTATCGCCACCCAAAAATGCAACCGCCTCCCTACCAAGGCCTCCCTCAACGGCCCCTTCCGGGCCCAAGTCCTCTAGTTATTCGTCTCGGAGGTGGGGAATTCCTCTCTCACCAACCCCTCTCACATCAAGCACTGGCCGTTTCTCGGCCGATCTCTTCTTCTTTTTCTTCTTCGGGGTTTCCCCGGAACGAACCTCTTCCGCCGTCTCACGTCCACTTCCACATGACCCATCGGCAGGGGATCTTCTCACGACCTTTTCTGCTACTTGAAGGAAGTTCAGAAACTCCGGTATCGGTGCGCAGAACCTCGACGCTCGTAGCCTCAGGACCACCTCCATCTCCAGAGCGCTACGATCCCAACCGATCAAGACCAAAGCCGTCCAACATATTCATGAGTCCGGCGGCGGCAGAAGAGCCTTTGCTCCTATCTTCGATGACGGCAGAAAGATCCGGCAGCACCTTCATATTCAATGCCCTTGTCACTTCTCGTTGCTCTGCCTTCGAGAAAAGGGAAGATCTCTTCTTACTGGTTCTGGGCTGACATGGAAGTTG
Source organism: Moricandia arvensis (assembly GCA_905132765.1). Taxonomy (NCBI): domain Eukaryota; kingdom Viridiplantae; phylum Streptophyta; class Magnoliopsida; order Brassicales; family Brassicaceae; genus Moricandia; species Moricandia arvensis. Next base: position 11,182 of record CAJHQP010004724.1, on the reverse strand, counting down.
AGAATCCCAATCACCTGCACGGGAAACAAAATTCAAAGAAATAAGAAAAGAAAAGAGGAAACACGGGCAAGTGTCCGAAAGGAACCAATACCTCGCTCTATGCGGTCAATGCACGACGAACTCTCGCTTCACTTATGTCCGGCCAATTCCGGTGACCAAGCTCAACCAGCGCACGGGCGTTATCGAAGAAGGATCCGGTAACGTCGGTCAGGTACGGATGACTAACTGCACGGCAAAAGAAAAAGTGGTTAGAAACAAATTATAAGGACTACGGTCAAGCAAAGCGGTGTACCACTTTGCCAGTTCCAAAGAACCTGAACTCGTCACTCGGTGGCTCGACAAACGCATTATCATCAGACTTGACGTAGAAGTAGTAGCGCTGCCAATCTTGGGTCTTGTTCGGGTGGCCGGTGATTATGTTGTACTTGGGCCTCATCTTCACCGAGTAGAGACCGTTCGGCATGGGTTTCACCATCATAAGCTCTTCAAATGCCCGGTGACAGAGAGAGATACCAATCTCTGCAGCCATCACAATCTATGCGACTGCCACGCGAAATGAGCCGTTCAAGAACTGGCAGATGGCAAGGTCCCGACGAAAGGCGTACGACGTAATCAGCGAGGGAATCGAGAACCATAACCTGGTGTCTCTTTGGAAGTACGACTCGTAGACGCACTGATAACCGACCGGCGGCGACCAATGCCGATGTTCCTACTGCATTGCAATCCTTAAGCAGCCTCTCCACGCTCGTGGAATTCGAACAAGTACCCACACTCCTCTCCATGTCTGCCCCTCGACGATGGCTGGACGTAGCAGTTTGGGCGGAACGGCCGGGAGCTGCTTAAAGATCCCACGACCTTCGTAGCGAGTCGGGACCGGAGAGGGAGCAACGTTTTCCCATTTCAGACAAACCAGCGGAGAGCACGTATCATCGGACGCATCCACTGCATAATTACCACCATCCTCTCCTCTGAACTGCCTTTCCGCATCAGCGACCAGAGCCTCTGCGACAAACTGAGATCGGCAGTGTCCGTCAGCGCGTCACGATGAACCAGATCAAAGTTCTCGAGTGGTTCGTTGGTGGTCCCATCTCTGACGGGGCTAGATGTAGTCGCCACCGCTTTTCCCTTTTCTTCTCGAGAAAACAGTCTCCTCAGAGGCATCTCCCTTACCGACTAAACACTATCTATTATACAAGCAAGAGACTAGAGAGATAAAGTAGAGAGAAGGGAGAGAGAGTATCTGAGCTAGCGGAGAAGAGTGGGGAGAATGAGGGGAGAGCGCCTATTTATAGGAAGAGAGGAGACGCGTTTCCTCAGTCGCCATGATTAGGTCTATCGATGCCCTAAATGGGCCTCAACCGCCCAGTTTTCCTCCGCAACCCTTCGTCTTCCGACTTAAATGGGCATGGACCTTTGCTAATGCACATTTCCCTGATTGTCCAAGTCCCCGCGATAGAACGCCGTCTTAATATGAGTCAATCAAAGCGCCACGTTTTCTCGCTCGCGAGAGGCGATTTTACACGCAACTGTCCGCCGAGAGAACAAGCATACAACTTCATCGAATAACCGGGTAAGGCGACACAAGACCACCGAGAAAAAGACCCTCTAATAACCAAGCCATCAATTTCTGGACCCTAACTCGCTAGTCCACTGAGAACGACTACGCTGTACATCAGTAAACTAGGGGGCTTACTGTGGGAGGGAATTGCATCCCCTACAAATCCCACGAAATAGGTGCCTAGCCCAGAGAGTATGATAGTCGGCTCGTCTCTCGGCCAAGACACGCGGCTCGTGATACTCGGCTCTGGACTACTTTAGTCGATAAAAATCACCCGCAGCCGGCTAAAAGCGAGCAACGAAAGACAGCTTGTCCCGCGAGGAAATCGGCCCACACGAGCGGGAGGGCCCATTAAGACGGAGGGATTTAGGGCATCCACTAAGGGAGACCGACTATAAAGGATAGGGAGATAGAAGGGAGAGGCACGCAAGAAAGACAAGGCGACTAGGATTACGATTCTCCCATTCTTAGATCTAGCTAACTTGTAATTTCCCGGCAAGCTTAGAGAGCCCCGGTCCTTTCCCTTTCGGACTTTCATCCTTTTGTAACCGAGAAACCCTATTAAATCTAGTAAAACGTCTTCAGAAATAACCTACCGACGAGTTTCGTTCCTCTTACTGAACGCACAGAACTCGGTTCAAACAGTAATCAAATTCACTATCTAATGGATACTGGATAGAAGAACTGTGGAGACAGCTTGCTGAAGATTCACATGGTTGACTATTTCAATTTTAGCTACTTCGAACCAGTTTTCTCATCATGATCCATCTCCCAGCTTCAGGATTTGCTACCATGTTGATGTTTTTAGGAACAAAAGCAGGAGATTCATATATTGGCGCTTGATGATGAAATCATCACAAATCGCTTTTCTCTTCAACTAAAAAAGAGCTATGTCCATGGCAGTTATTCAGTTGAGTTTTCCAGTGCTTCATGGAGTATTGCTGGCCCGGATGTCTTTGTTGCAGTGAACACGTTATTTCGGAATGGTAGAATTTTTAAGGCATTCAATAAAACAACATTGCATTGATTCCAAAGACGTCTCTAGCTTGCTAGCTTGCTGAATTAAACCGATAAATTACTACAATATGGTATATAAAAATTGACCACCAAATTCACTGCCTAGAGGTTGAACATATTCTCAAGAATTGCATTTCACCAAACCAGTCAGCGTTCCTCAAAGGTCGTAGTTTTGGTAAAAATGTGCTTCTTTATTCAGAGTTGATAAGAAACTACCACAAGCGCTCTTAACGTAAGAGTTCAATGCTAAAGGTTGATTTGAAGAAGAAATCAATACAGTTTCTTGGCTTTTCTGAGAAACTAGGTGTTTTTCTGCACCAAGTGCAGAAATAAAAGTTTTAAAATTTAAAATTTATTTAAAAATAACTTTTTATAGTTTATAAATTTTATTACTTGCTTACAATATTTAATTTTAATTTTTTGTTTAATTATATTATAAAATTAAATTAAATAAAATTTTTATATAATGATACATATTTATATAATTAAATTATAATCTTGGAAATATTTTTATCTATTTATTTTGGTCAAAATATATATAATAAATAAAATTCTATAAAATTAAGAGAAATGTTGTTAGGTATATAATTTTCAAAACGCAAAACTAATAGTATTTCTAAAATTTATAAAACTAATGAAACTGGGATGCAAAACTAATAGTATTTCTAAAATTTATAAAACTAATGGAACTGGGATTTGAGAAAAAAAATTAAAACTACATAAAATTTTGAAGAATTGTTTTAGTCATAAAAATTATATAATTATAAAAATAGAATTAAATAATATTTCAAAATTATAAATTATTAGTATTATTATATTTTTATTTTTATTATTATATTAATCTTAATGATGATTTATTAGTTATTACCATATCTTAATAAACTTACCAAATATATAAATCAACAATAAATGTCTACGTCCATGTCACAATTAATTTCAAGTCATGTCATCATTGATGTCATCATTTTTCTTTCAAAATTAATGTGGTGATGACACATGACAAATCACTTCTCAAATAAAGTCTAGGGGACTAGGGGATAAAACTAATGAAAGTGGGATGCAAAACTAATAGTATTTCTAAAATTTATAAAACTAATGGAACTCGGATTTGAGAAAAAAATTAAAACTACATAAAATTTTGAAGAATTGTATAAGTCATAAAATTTATATAATTATAAAAAAAGAATTTAATAATATTCCAAAATTATAAATTATTATTATATTTCAAGGTAGTCTCTCATTGTATGATATCCCACTCTACACTTCTTGTAGACTTTGGGACTAACACGTCCAAGTGGTATCATACAATGGCATCAACCTCTCATTGCATGCTCAATCACACTACACGTCCTGTAGTTTGTGGACTGACTCGTCCAGTGTTGGTATGCAATGACATTAGACCATTATCTTGTCACCTTGGTTTGGTTTGCCACTGTATCACTTCTTGTGTACCTAACATCACCACAACTCAATGGAAGATTAGATCATCCCATTGGGACTAAACCAAGATCATACATCCGGTTTGATCACCAATGCCTCAACAAGCTATGATCTTGAACCAAGCTAATCACAAGGACAAGATCAAGCACTTTTCAATCTCTAAAGTGCAATGTGTGCTTTCAACAATACACTAGCACTTTAGGCTTTAATTTCATGCAGCAATAGATGAATGCAACAACTCAAGCAATACTATATGAATGCAATAGGTTCAATCCGAGAGCTACAAGGGACTATGCACACCAGTTCCAATCAAAACCAATGATGCAAGCACCCTAGACAACTTCTAAATCATGCAAGACAAACACTGATGGATTAAACAAAGGCATTAGAACCAGTATGCATCCGGATTGAACTTAGACAGAATGAGACATGCTTATGAATGCAAAACAGCTTTAACACTCATGATGCAAGTAGTAGAGACATTCTACTCAATTCTACAACACATTCATGATGATTAGAACTATGGCAGAGCACAAGACACTACTAAACAACCAAACTGATGCTTATGCAAAACAGATTATCAAAACCATGATGCAAGAGCTTAGACAATCTTCTAAATGCTTCAAGACATCTATGATGGATAAGCTAAGGCATAAGCAACCAGGAACACACTATAATGCAATAAATAAGCCAGGAGATCCTGGGACACAAACACCACTCAATGCACAACTAAAAAAAGACACAAGCTCTTATTAAGGGTTTAGGAGGTTTGCTTACAACCCAAGGAATCTGAGCTGATTCCTTGAACCTCCATGGACACGGCTCATCTGAACTTGGCAGGTTTGAGATGTGGGTTCAGTACCCAACACCTCTCCTTGGTGTGTCCATCCCTTTTGCAATGCTCGCACTTAAGACCCCTTCTGTCCTCCCTCTTGTAGACCGCCTTGTTGGACTGAGGAACTGCTTCAGCTTGTGATGCAAGGAGAGGACTCTCCTTTGCTTCAAACAATCCGTGTGACCCTTCCTCCTTTTGGACTTGGGAACACACCTCTTCAAGCGTGGGAAGCTTCTCAGACCTTAGGATATGTTTGATAAGGTCATTGAAGGTAGGACTGAGGGTCAAGAGCAGACCAAACACCTTGTCTTGCTCCCTTCTTTCATTCAACACCTCTGGGTCAATAGATTGAGGTCTCAGCATCTCTAGTTCAGACCAAAGGGCTCTGAACTTTCCCAGATGTGCAGTGAACTCCTCATTCTCTTGGGACAGGTTGTTGATGGCTCTCTTGATTTCAAAGACTCGGCTAAGGTTAGAGATGTTACCATAGATCTTGTTTAAGGTTTCCCAAAGCTCTTTAGCACTCTCACAGTATGAGTAGGCTTCAAGGATAGATCTTTCTAAAGAGCTTTGGAGAATGGACAAGACCATGTAGTCATCTTGTTGCCACTTCCCTTCCGAGACAGTAAGAGAACCAGTATCACCACTGGATGAACTCTCTTGAGAGGCGACAGCTCTGGAGGGGTTTGGAGCATCAGAGATGCAATGGCTCCATAACCCTTTTCCACCAAGGGCTGTCTTCACCAGGCGTGACCAGAGAAGGTAGTTGGGACCGTTGAGGATGACTGGAATGACAATGGCTTTGGAGGACTCCATCTTGAGGTCGGTATGAGCTAATCTGTCTTCTTGTTCTTCAAAGGTGAGGTCTTTAGATCCGGATAAACTATATCTGTAAAGGAGTGATCTTTTGAGCTTGTGACTGTTGCGAAAGCTTCACCAGGAGTCTGAGCAACCTGGCTCTGATACCATGAAAGTTTTCAGGGAACAAGTGCTTGAGTGATGAAGAACAAAGATGGAGATGATGCGGGTGAGACTTGATGAGAATGAAGAAAGAGATTGATGAGAGTGATGGAGAGATTCGTGAGTATAGAGAACCAGAGACTAAGATTATGAAGAGGAGAAGAAGAACTCTCAACTTGATTATTAACACTCGACATACAAGAGTATAAATAGGTAAATGAGCTACACTAGGGTTTACAAGGAAAATCAACCAAGCATGTGGAGTCAACAAGGAGAAGGGCGCCTATTTTAATTGTATGGACCAGAATCAATACATGCTCGGCCAGGCTGTCTCTTGCTGGTTACCAAAGGAAGAACTTGGCTAGGAATGAGCCAGCAATGCTTACGAACCATTCCACAGACTTGTCTAGGTTCATAGTCCAAGCTTCCCTTCCTTTCCAGCCTGTAAAGGCCTACACCTTATCCTCAAACGGTCACACAAGTAGCATCTCGCAGATCCCTTTCCAAGATGCCTATTTGATCCCTTCTTCTTCCACAAACCATCTGGAACCCTTTCTTCTTCCTTCAAGCTTCTTCATGACTTGGGATGCAAGGTAGTGCCATGGGAGTGTACGGATTTAGGGTTTGGTCCGTACACTTTTGCCCTATTTTTGCACAAACCCAAAATGTGTCTATTTGGTCGAATATAAAGTTTTCGGGTCGACCACGTCCGTACGGTCCGTACAGTCCGTACGGCCGTACGGTACGGACACCCTAACTTTGCACATCGACCAAATGCTCCCAAACTTCACCCAAGCCTTCTTCCTTCATTGTAAACCCCTCCTGAACCTTGTTCTAGCTCTGTATAACCTTATGAACCCTCCTTGGATCTTGATCAGTCTCTAAGTGGGTTTTGCCCAAGCTTTGCACATCAACCTTTAGTGAGATGATTTATCACTTCAGGTTAACACTTTTGTTGAATATTACACTTACGGGATAAGAACTTAAAATGGACTGACCAGACTTCGGTTGCCTATCATCTCGATTGAGATCGTTCTAGACTAGCGTTCGGTTGGATCTTACAATCCTCACTCCAAGGATCTCAAGCTCATCATATGTAATCTGACTCAAGCTGATGAAGAATGTGAAGCTTGTATTTTGGGGAACCATTGTAGAACTTTTTATCAAGACTGATCTATTGTTTATAAATTATAATGAGTGTTTTGATCTTGTTCAATCTGATGTACGAAGTGCTCCATATACTTCCAAGGACTAATATAAATATTGTGTTTCCTTCACTGACAAAAAAATCTAAGTATGCATGGGTCACTCTCATGTAGAGTTCTCAGACGAGTTGTGACCCGCGTTCACCTGGACAGTCCCGCGGCGTTCCATCAGCTCATCAGACCGTGTGGGTTGGCCCATGGCGGGTTGCTGCCAGAGAAAGCTTACCCAAGCCCGCCCCGCCTAGTTTAATTTGTACATACATCAATATAACCATAACTTACATTTACATTTTCATGACTCGTGATATGCAAAATAACAACATTAAACAATAATCTGCAGTATATCACGTAAAAGTGCTCATAGGACAAGTACCAGAAAAATTAAAAGGCGACATGTTGTGAATGGTTGAACCAAGCATAAGTTCTGTCCCAGCACAATATGAAGATGTAACCATAATAATTAATGGTGCGACATGTCCATTCTATGTATATTTGGAAGATAAATAGATCAATGAGGAAACAAAGTATGGAGAGAGAATTGAAGCTTTACGATGATTTCAAATTGGAAATAATCAGTATCACACAAATCATCAATGTCTTTCACTCAAGAAAGCACCTGCAAAAGCTCCAGTATAAAAACCATGGAGGATGATTACAAATTGGGAACGATGGAAGTCACTGAATTAATGTCAATATATTGAAGAATCCTCTCATTTTGGCGGACAACCTGAAAACCCACAGACCCAAAATGGGTTTGACCCACACATCTGCAAAACCACCTGGGTTGGACCCTCTAAACCCGCATTTGATGGACATTATTTTTTTATCCAATCCCGCCCTCTGATGGGCTTATATGGGCCGGACCTGCTGGCCACGGTTGGACTGACATCTCTACTCTCATGCCCTCAAAGAGAAACGCTTTGGAAGCTTTTACTAAGTTCTATAACTATGTGAAAACTCAGTTTTGAACAAAGATCAAGGTATTGAGGAGTGAAAATGGTGGATAATACATAAACAGGCAAATTAAAGAGTTTATGGACATGTCTGAAATGATCCATCAAACTTCTTGTTTTCAACAATATGGAGTGGTAGAACGTAAGAATGGGCACCTAATGGAGGTTCCTAGGACAATGATAGTTGACAAGTGTGTTCTTAGGAAGTATTGGGGAGATGTTGTCATGATTGATTGTTACTAAATCAACAGGCTACCAAACCAAGCATATTGGTGATTTGTCTCCATATGAGGTACTTAACAAGGTCAAACCAAACATTGATCATATTAGAGTCCGTGGGTGTGTACTTTATGGTCTTAGGAAAAAACTAGAGCCAAAGAGTATCAAAGGCATGTTCATTGGGTATTCTACCATTCAAAGTGGCTACAAGTGCTACAATCTGGATACCAAACAGATGTATGTCTTTAACGAAGTAAGGTTTGATGAGGAGAAAGGATACTTTGAAGATAATAATTGGAACAACCTATGAAGGACCTTGTACCATCTACTGACATGGTTTTTTATTTCACGATCCATACTAGAAGGCTTGACTACTCTTTCTGCCCCTAGAGTGCCACCAACAACAAATGCAGAAAGCAATTAGGAGACACCAACATGTGATGCTGGTAATAATAAAACTTTGTTTGAGGAGGCCACTGGTTGTGGTGATATAGAGGATATGAAAGGCTTACATGGATCAGGTGGACATAGGGAGAGGGGGAATCTTCGTCAGATGACTCTACCTCAACAGCAATGGAAAGGGAAGTTATATGCGACTCAGAAGAGACTGAGTATGATGGAAAGTTTGTTCTTCCCCTTCGAAAAATTACAAGGGTGAGGCATGGTCCTGAGAGTAGGAAAGATACACCATATGTGTATTACAATACTAACACTTTTTCCATCCTATCCTATGCAACTTCTTGGTTGATCATCGTCCAAGTGAGCACCATGCATTTCTCTCCAAGATAGATCAACACAAATACCAGCTAGCAATAGCATGCTTGAGTGAAGTATAGGTCAAGGAAATGCTGGAAGAGATTGCCTCCATGATAAAGAATGGCACTTGGGATCTGTTAATTTAATTTGAAATTTAAACACAAAAGGATGGAGCAGAAAGTAACTAAAACATCGACTATGTTTGCTTTTAGTTTGGAGTAGTGTTGTACTTACCTACTAAATACTATCGTAGTAGCACAAACTGCTTTATAATGTAATAAAAAAATTGAAAAGTGGCCTTGAGTGTTAATAACTCTTTAATTTATTAGTCATTTTTTGTTTAAAATTTTTTAAAGTTATTTCTATATCCAATTAGGTCTCGATAATTTCTTGACTTCTTCTCATCATAGTGTATTTGATTTAATTTTTGGATAGTACTAGACCCCGCCCCATATGATCCCATTTCACCATCTTCCTTACTCCTACCAATTTGTTCAGTAGGAAAAAAATATAGATGCATATGAACATGAATACAAAAGATGCGTCATTCTTATTTTATTAAAAACATAATAGGACAAATTATTATTATTATTATTATTATTATTATTATTATTATTATTATTATTATTTTATTGAATATCAAATTCATTGATCATAAGCTATCACATTTACAAAGAAAGGAGAGTATAAACTATTCTACTGACTATGTATAAAAAGAATGAGAGCCAATGAATCTAATTTGAGTTACTTCAAACCACCTCCTTAGCAGACATTCTAAAGGGTGTCCCCAGCCATACCGGAGGGATGATATACGGTTGCGAACCATTTTCTCAATACTCCGAGTGATCTTATCCACCGGTACCCATGCTACTTGATGACGTCTTGAGTTCCTCTCACGCCATATAGCCGACAAGACAATCTGAAACACCATCTTCTTGAGGACAGTGTCTACGCGAGACGTTCCCGATTGCATCAGTGTGGTGATTGTGACCTCCCAATCCGGATTAATTGCTGGTCCAAGTAACTTCCCTGCCAGATTTGTCCATACTGTAAAATAATAAGGACACGCAAAGTACAGATGATCTCTTGTATCCTTCTTTTCTCCACATAGCATACAACATTGTCAATGCCCCATGTCCTCATTCTGTCCCCAGTTGAAAGACAGTTCAGAAACGCAAGCCATAACATAAAAGAATATCGTGGTACCACCTGACTATACCAGACCAGAGATCGCCATGGCACTGCACTTTTCTTAATACACAGACAATTCCAAGTGGGATGAGGAGAAGCTAGTCCGGAACTCATCTTGGTCAGACTTCCACAGGACAATGTCCTCTCCCGATGTAGGATTGGATAGTGGTATTGCTGTAATCCTACCATAAACCTTTGGGAATCACCGATGTCCTCTTGTTCGAATGTTCCAACCATTCTCCCCCCCCACCACCGCCTCAGCTATGGTTGCAGACCGAGGAATACCCATATATCGCGTCACTATTTCACCTGTGACCTTGATTAATTTGCCCACTTCATTGCCAGTTATCAAACAAGAAATAAGCTTATTCCCATCTTTAATCTCATATTTTAAGAAATCAAAAGCCAGAGGACGAAGTTTCAAAAGCTTCTGCCATGTCCAAGAGCCTGTTGAACCTTCTTTGATATCCCAATATGATCCCTGCTTGAGAAGGTACTTTTTAGTCCAAGCCACCCAATATGAACCTGATTGAGAGAATAGGCGCCATATGAGTTTCAGTGCAAAGATTCGAGAAGTATCACTTAACCGACGAAGTCCCAAACCTCCTTTCTCTTTAGGACAACATGGATCTGCCCAAGCTACTTTTGCCTTATGTTTAATGGTTGGGGAGCTAGACCAAAGGAAGGCGCTGCAAATACTCTCGATAGTGCCATAGCATCCCTTAAGTAATATGAAAACTGAGCTCTAGACGTTAACTTTACTGGTGATGACTGACTTGATTAGTTGTAACTGACCTGCAAAATGCCAGTGTTATGTACGTCCATGATATGAACTTCTTGCGGGTCTGATCTATCAAAGACTCTAATAGGACAAATTATTATGTAGTAATCAGTGTTCTAAAACGCGATAAGCGCTCATTATGCGGTAGATGAATCCCCAACGCTTAGTCGTATACGCGCATGCCTAAACGGAACCGAGACGGATATATGTTCTTATATAAAATATAAATACAAAATGAATATATACATTAATTTAAGAAAAACCAAC
>CAJHQP010004723.1:0-52455 GCA_905132765.1 Moricandia arvensis | reverse complement strand
TCATGAACTACTTAAACTTCGTCTGCAGCATGCATCTTCACACAATGCTTGCGAGCTTATGAACTTCTGTCTTTTATTTTTGGTTTCCTTTTTCGAAGGTTCTTATGGCTATGCCAACTCCAGAATTCAGCCTTTGTCTCTTCGTGATTCCTAATAGTGGTACTCTTCTTTCCTTTTTACTTGGCAATGGATTGCTCTGTTTACATATACGACTTGACTTATCGTCGATACATAGGAAAAGATTATTCAGATGTTTGATTTTTCAGTCATTGATGGTTGACAAATGAATTAGATTCGAGTAATCATAACTCAAATCATTGCGCTCTCATCAAGAAGAAGTAAGTATACATCTCTTAAACTTAAATTATATGAAGTGAAGGTATGATCCATTCTTAATACAGCTGAACCTTTTGATTTTTTTTACAGGTTCTTGGAACACTAACTCAGAAGATTATTAAGGTGCATCCCCTACGCTTTCTTTGTGAGATACATTCTAAGTCCAAGAAGGAGATGGGAGCTCAAGGTTTTGATTTAGTTCCCATGTTTTCTATAATCCATTTTATATTTAGTTTCGATTTTGTAATAATGTTTATGTAAGATTTGATGAAAATGTAGACATGTTTGTGGTAAAGTACATATTCGTTTATTATTGAAATTTAAATTGAATAATATTTTATGTAAATCTAATTTGCAACAAAATATGTTTCTGTAAACATGTTCTAATAGCACATAATTGATAATAGATATACCATTGATACATCACTATAATAGAACATAGGATAACATTCAAAGCAAAAGCTATCATAAGGTTTGACTAACCATACCAAGTTAATAACAACGCTATTATATGTTCCCGATATAATTGTGTTTAAAAAACTTATATCATATAGAAGGACCTATTATATCTGGGGCATGCATAACGGTTTCAAAAATGCTAACAATAGCGTATAATAGTTTTTTTATGCTAAGAACGGAGTTTGTTTTGTAGTGGATATTTGAGAGAGAAATGCAATCAAAGAGATATTGAGAGTAAGGATATAATTATGCAGAAAAAATATTTGTAAGTAAGTCCTCGAATACCCTACCTAATCTTGTTATATAAATATATATATATATATATATATATTTCTTTTTATCTGACAAAAGATATCATTTCGATATTAGTATTTCTATCATAACATTATTTATATGTTTCTAAATACAAGTGGTAGTAGAGCCAAATCTAAATGAGTATGAAGTATTTGGATAAATTAACTAGTAAGATAATGGTTAAGACACTACAGAAAACATGTATGTAACGAGGAAATATTATAAGGAATATTTTTTTGTCGCAAATTTATTGACTAGCTAATCACGAATTTATGACGAATGAGTAATTCGTCATAGATTTACAGGAAATGTATTCACCTTAAGATACATGTTAATAAACGATGATTATACGACCTAGAAGAATATTCGCCGTAAAAGAGTTGTAAAGTAACTATCCTTTACGAAGAATAATATTGCATTTCTTTAATGACGATTTTACGGGTATACAGATGCTTTAGGTGGAAAAGTGTTTTTACGGGGCTTTACCTAACAAATGTTTTCGTAAATTAGTTTCTATAGAGATGTAAAAGACTTGTAAAACAATTACTTGTAAATCAGTTGTTAAATTTTTACCTACCAATCTCGAAAATTTCTTATATATATGCCATATCTCTTGAGAATGTACCACCCAAACAATTGACGCACAAATTGAAGAATAAAAAATTCTGGTGATGACAATATTTACTTGTTAAGGAGTTGGATGTATATGCACAAATATTCTAATGGGAGAGTGATGGATGAATTTCTCCATTGACTAGATGTTCATGTACTAGGCTAGTTGTACACCGATATATGAAAGTGGTAAAATGTTATGTCTTTGTCGGAAGTGCAAGAATACAAAATTTTCCCGTAGTAAAACTGCATGGAAGCATTTACCAGATATAAGTTTTATACCACAATACTATATTTTGTTTCAACATGGACAGAGTTATGGTGGGAACGAAGCTAGTATTAGTAACATTAGTTCCAACGATTCTGGTAATAGTGAAGAACCGATACATTCGCATAATGAAAAGTTATCATAAGACGGAGTAGATGATAGATCATGATAAGGTTCACAACATGGTTACATATACATTTTAGAAACTACTTCAACATAGCTAATGAAGTTGAAAATGTTGAAGAAGCTAACTTTGTTGCAAAATGTTTTTATGAAATGTTAGATATTGTGAATCAGCCAATCTACACTGGTTGTAGAGAAGGTCTCTCTACATTGTCTCAGCACCTAGAGTGATGAATGATATGCTCATATTATCTTAGAGAAACTCTCTCAAATAAGAGATCAATTTCAGTACTTAGGGATCATATCCACATAGACCTGATATTTCACACAATAGATTTTAGTTTCGAATTAAGCTAGGTTAAATAATAGAAAATCAGTAAATCAAGTAGTAAATTAAAGCAGTAAATAATAGGCGTTGTAAAACAGATGGAGAAGGGTGCTAGACTTATGGTTCGTTCATGTTATCAGAACTGAAATCTATAGATGCTAGTGATTTGATCCTAGAAGTTGAATTTAGTAACTAAGATATCCAGCTCTGGGTGAGAGTCTAATCAGATGTCTAAATCCTATATTCCAGCTCTCGCATGTGAATACGGAGAGAGTCTCGATCGATACTTCAAAGTGTCGATTGATACTTTTTTAGACAAGCATAGCTCAGATCGATTTATTCAGTAAATAATTAAACCAGCTCTCGCATGCGATTAACAACCTAGCTCAACATAATAATATTCAGGTAATGAACTCACTCTAGCGGTTGTCAATTATCCTAAGTTTATGGTTCTAGTTACCTGCTTTAGAACACAAGAAGTTATATCAAATTTGTGAAGGATCCTATTAAATCACGCTAGCAATTTTTTATTTCAGAAGCCCATCAAAACCCTAAAAAATCTCTAAACCTAACATATAATCTACTTAGACATGATAGATGAAAGCATAATCATAGAAAGAATATAAATCATATATAAAATCAAAGGAGTTCAAAGAGAACTCTGAAGGAGTTACTCTCTTCTCTCCAGGCTTAAAATTAAAGAAACTGTAGCTGTCAACAATGGTTTATAAAACATGTATGGAAGGTTTTTAGTCAGCCAATGATCTTCTGTAAATAAGGGAAACTTTAGGGAAAATTTTCAACTCTTGAAACTTTATTAAAACACGTCGGTTTGATGATTTGGAGGAGCGTTGATCGTCACTTAAGGTGGTGTCAATCGACACACCTTGGATCTTTTGAATTCTCGACAGCTTCCTGCTCGCGTGTCAGACGGACCACTCTTCAGTAACGCGTGCATATCTAGTGGAATTGGAAAACTAACTCAAAGCTCTATCTTGCATTAAAAGATGAGATCAATCTCTTCGTGGAAATGTCTCCATCTATAGATAAAACTCTGACGCGACTGCGCACTTTGCAACTCAAATAGCTTCATAATCTCCATAGTTCTCCAAAACATACATGAACCTGAAAGACTCTAAAACAGACTCTAAACACATATAATAGACTCTGAATAAGACTCATATCATGGTCTAAAAGTGGTAAAAACCATGGTATACCATCTCCCCCTAGACATATCATTTGCTTGCCCTCAAGTAAAACATAGAATGTACCTTTGGAAGAGGTTTGAAAACGCATGGACTCGCATATCATTTAAATTACTACATTCACTTCTGCAATGTTACAAGCCAAAATCAGATCAGTTCTTACTTTAGAGGCACTTCCATGTACTAAACATTGGCTTAGCAACCAAAACATCCATCCACAACTCAATTGATGCTGCCTGACATACCCCTATACTGACATCATTTCTGAAAATAAATGTGTAGGCTAAATCTTGGGAGTATCGATAACTGAACACATGAACTCTTACTCAAAAAATATATTTGAACACACATGGAGTCTTGTCTGATCCCTTTCCTCTTTCTTCTCTGAATCTTTTTCTATTCTTTTTTTTATTTTTATATCCTGCAAAGTGTAGGCAAATAATGAGGTCATAGGAGATGTTCCTCCCCCTCGCATCCAACATTGTATTATCATTCCTTTGAATTAGAATAGTGAAATCACAAGAAAATTCCTACCCTTTTGCATCGCAAGAAATCATCTCAATCTTTTTTTGTAGAAGCCGAAGAGAGAGAGAGAGAGAGAGAGAGAGAGAGAGAGAGAGAGAGAGAGTGAGAGAGAGAGAGAGAGAGGTAGAGAGAGAGAGAGAGAGAGAGAGAGAGATGGTACTTTGAACTCATTTTCTGGTTCGCCCCTTGGAGCTTCTGTAAGCATTAGACTCTCTTTTGTCCTTCATGTACCATGAATATACACGTTTAGATCCTCAAACAAGAGTGGTTTTACATACTTACCTTGGAAGGTTATGTGTGGCACTGATTTTCCTTCTTTAAGAACCTTTGATAGCTTTGTGCATTGAGCTTCCTTATAGTCCAATGGAAGTTTTTCTTCTGGTGTGTCATCTCCGTGGGATCTAGGCTACTAGATCCTGATCAGGCTCAAAATTAAAGGATGGGATCCAATGAATGGGCTAGAAAATACACTGATCAAAGCTTGGCTAAATGGGCAGTTTCAAGGTCTCATTGGGATGGTCTATGAAGTATTGGATAGAGAGAAGGATAAGAGACTTGATACGGCCTCTGATAGTCATGGAATGATCATGAATCAGTTTGGACGTTGAGATGTCAAGATGGACAAAGAAACAGCACGTGGAGGATCCAAAGACCATCAGGAGACACACTCCAATACTCAACTAAAGACGTGAATCATCATGAAAAAAGGAAGAGAAGGCCAAGAAGAACCATCTTGTTGGTTTATTTCCTTTATTTGTAATTTCTATTTTGTAAACCAAGTTCTAATAGGATTAGGAATAGTAAACCAATCTTAAATTGGATTAGGACGACCTAAACCAATCTGGTTAAGGATTAGGGATTTAGTTTAATCATTATAAGCAATTCATTCACGTTTGTAATCAATCAATCAAGTTTTAGCAGAAACAAACGTTTTCTTTCATCTCTTCTCTTGCTTTGGTGAGTTGAGACTTGCTGGTGAGTAACATCCAGTGTGGGTTCTCTGATTTTGTGTGTCATATCCATATCAGAATCCTTGGAGTATCAGGAGTCGAGCCATCCCTCTTGTGTCCCACATCAATCCACAAGCCTTGAAGCAGATTGAGTTCTTGATTCTCTGTTTGCAAGGATTATCAAAGCTTTTAACCACCTACAAGAGATCCAGGGAATTACAACCTATCCAGGACCGTACCAAGTGGTATCAAAGCCTCTTGAAGGTTAGGGTAAGAGATCTTAATCTGGTTTCATCAACTGCACACGATTTTTGTCTCTTTGGTAGCTGATCTACCACCAAATTTGTTTGGAAGCGGAGAAGAGTGACAGAGAAGAGAAACTACCACAACAACAATATCAACAGACCCTAGGAGCTTGGTTGACACCACACACGTCACCATCATCATACCTGAGGTGTTTGTTGGAGGAAGATGTCCCACAACTTTTATATCATGGGCTGAAAGCATAGACAAATTTATCCTGCAGAATTAAGTACCTTCACAGGAAAATCTAGCCTTTGATATTAGTCTACTGAGAGGTGAGGCTAAGGCATGGTGGAGGGAAGAGGAAGAAGAACGCTGGTATGAAGAAGAACAAATTAAAACATGGGATGAGCTTAAACTAAACCATGCGTTATAGGTACATACCTGGTTTTCAATGGGAGAAGACTGTACTGCCATATTCACCACCAGAGACTCCTTTACCCACGGCTCAGCTGATAAGGAATTACACATACACGTATTGTGTGAGCTCGTGCCTGATCAAAGAAAACAAGAAGAAAAAGTGCTTGGAGAGTCATTTACAACACATGAATTGGCGCTTGCTGTGATTGATCAAGGTGAAAGCTTTCAGTCTTTAACTTGTAGTTTACTGACCTAGTCTACTTTATACTTCCAGATAAGCTTAGTAGAGCATCTGAGAGTTGCTAAGGGCTTGCAACAAGTCGTTTTTGAACCAGGAAGAAACTTGTTTGTGTCTGGAAGAAGTAACAAAAGTCTGATCCAGAAAGCAGCTGCATCCAAGCTTAGGTTAGAAGGCTCAATGACACTTACAGAACAAGATTTGTGGTCAAATCTTTTTGAAGGGAGAGAGGATGGTGTGATCCTGGCCAGATGCAGTGATAAGAGAAGAGACTCAGGAGGTAACATGTTATTGATCAGGTCCATAACTAGGCAGAACAAGCTGATAAGAGAACTTGATCATGCTAAGAACAAAATGGGAGTAGTAAACCAATCTTAAATTGGATTAGAACGTCCTAAACCAATCTTGTTAAGGATTATGGATTTAGTTTAATCATTATAAGCAGTTCATTCATGTTTGTAATCAATCAATCAAGTTTTAGCAGAAACAAATGTTTTCTTTCATCACTTCTCTTGCTTTGGCGAGTTGAGACTTGCTGGTGAGTAACATCCAGCGTGGGTTCTCTGATTTGGTGTGTCATATCCATATCAGAAGCCTTGGAGTATCAGGAGTCGAGTCATCCCTCTTTATCCCACATCAATCCACAAACCTTGAAGCAGATTGAGTCCTTGATTCTCTGTTTGCAAGGATTATCAAAACTTTTACCCACCTACAAGAGATCTAGGGAATTACAGCCTATCCAGGGCCGTACCAAAATACATGTACTAACACTCTTGAAAAAACAAGTCCACCATAAAAGTGGTAGATGATTTACAGGGCCAGCTTAAATAGTAGGACGGGGAGTGCGACCCCCTCGGGGCCTAAGGGTCCAATTTTTTTTTGTTTTGCTTTTTGTTTTTAAATTTGCTTAAATATTTTTTTTAAGAAAAATAGATATAAATATTTTAACTAAATTCAGTTTTATGTATCTCAAAACTAAATATGTTTTGAAAATTTCATACAAAATAATAAGATAGCTTAAACAAGTACATTAAATATGGATCTTTAACTATTTCTTAAAAAAAAGAATTTGTTTAAAATTTATATTGTTACTATATTTACCTAAGGGCCCTAAATGTTGCTGAGCCGGCTCTGGTTTATGGACCAACTAATTGTTTTCCTGCACCAAGTGCAAAAATAAAAGTTTTAAAATTCAAATTATATTTTAATATATTTTATTGATTATAATTTTATTACTTGCTTATGATATTTAATTTTAAATTTTAGTTTAATTATATTATAAAATTTAAAAAAAAATTATTTAATAATACATATGTATATTTTAAAATTATAATCTTGAAAATATATTTATCTATTTATTTTGGTAAAAATATATTAAATCGAAATCAATAAAAATAAGAGAATTTTTAGGTATATAAATTTTAAAAACGCAAAACTAATAGTATTTCTAATTTTATAAAACTAATGGAACTGGTATTTGAAAAATAAATTAAAACTACTTAAAATTTTGAAGAATTGTATTAATCATAAAAATTATATAATTATAAATATAGGATTAAATAATATTTAAAATTTTAAAATTATTATTAGATTTCTATTTTTATTATTATATTAATTTTATTGATGATTTATTAGTTATTACCATATCCTAATAAACTTACCGAAAATATAAATCAACAATAATGTCTACGTCTATGTCACAATTAACTTCAAACCATGTCACCATTGATGTCATCATTTTTTTTCAAAATTAATGTGGTGATGACATATGACAAATCACTTCTCAAATAATGTATAGGGGATTTATCAAGTGTAATACTTATCTTAACATGTACTTGAACAATTGATTTTTCTGGTTTATGTTGGATCTGAGTTCGGCTGGCTCACACGGCTTAGGCCTAACTTGATTGTGGGTATGACAAAAAGCGTTTCTTGGATTAATGATGGTTTATAAATAAAAGATGGTTGTTACAAGTGCTGGCGAATGTTAAGTCGCCGGAAATACTGAAGAGAAAATGAAAGTAAGTCGACTAGAACATAGTAAGTCAAGAACCCTAATCCTAGCCGTCGTTCATGTATTTTTATGTCCCACTTTTCCTAGTGGCACTACGCCTCCTTTTATAGACTGCTGGTCATTGATGCCCTTGGCCGGCCCTTACTTGGGCTTTGGTCGAAATGGGCTTCGACCAAGACGACTGGGTTGTTGGTCGTTTTGGCTTTTTCGTCGCCTTCGCGGCCGACCAAAACTACGCCGTTTTGGCCTTTGCGGTCTGGACCTGCTATTTCTTGGGCCTTGGAAACTAGGTGAAACTTACCTCCTACAGTAAGTCCCCCCAGTTCACTTGTGATCGTCGCAGACGATCTCGGTGAATTTGTTGGTCGGGCTCAGGAATAGCAGTTCAGACTGTAGTCGTTTTGTTGCTAAGTTAAGTCGTGGGTCATTTTGGCGTTCATCCTGAGTCGCGAGTTTCGTCGTGGCAGACCGACTAGCCCCTCTCTGGCTTATCCCAAACAAATTCTTTAGAGTTTCTTGGTTTAACCGGGAAGATGAATCGTCGCGAGCAAAGGGGGCTTTTGGAGCAGGAAGGTGAAGCGTCCTGAGGAAGCATGGCTTTTGACGACCCCGAGGCCCACATAGACCAAATTATTGTGCTTCGGGAGGCGTGTGCTCCCTCTTCCTATAAATAGGCGCCCCTCTTCGTTGCTTCTTCATTCTTCTCTACTAGCACAAGTACTCTCTCACTTCCTTATCTCTACTTTCTCTCTCTTAAATGTTGTATCATATATACGTTCTCCGGAAGCTATGTCGTCGGGAACGGGTTCTGATCGCCGGTTGTGTCGCACGGAGAAGGGAAAACATATTGCTGTCGAGTCAAGTCCGACAAGGGATGCGACGACTAACAAAGTACTTGAAGACTTCGGGCTGATCCACCGCGATGCATTGATGGATAAGGGCGACCTAAACACTCCACAGAGGACCTTGGTCTACGTCGACATGGAGAAGCGACTGGTAGACGAGGAGGGAAGCTCTTCTCCCCCCAGTTCCGGAACTAGTAACTCCTCGTCCTCGTCTCGTGGAGCGAGGGATTCGTCAAGCTCTGAAGAAGCAGAGGATTCGGCCAGTCGGTGATTCGACGATTTTGTACTGATTCTCTTCCATGACCGCGGGTACGTAGAAGAGTTGCCTCCATTGGATCCTGCATTGAGGCATTCCCCGGTTCTGGTCGGTCAGGTATGGCAGAACATCCGGGGAACCGAGTTCACCGTGGGGAGCGTCAAGAGATTGTTGAAGAGTATCGACGCGAAGAACATAACGTTCCTCATCCCGACGAACAAAGAAAGGCCTTGGTCGCCACCGAGAGGATATCAGTGGTTGTACGAGGCGTATTTCAAGAAGGGCGCGCTGGTGCGGTTCTTCATCCCGCGGCTATTTACTTCTTACGTCTTTTGTCGGAAGATCGCTCTCTCGCAGCTCGGGATGGGCGGATACCGTCTAGCCATAGTGTTGACGGTTTTGGCCGCGGAGATCAGAATGCCTCTTAGTGTTTGAGCGTTCGAGGAGTTATCCTCGAATAAACCGAAGAAGGACGACATTTACATGACGAAGATGCGTCCGAAGTATAACTTAATCACCGGGCATCCGAATAAACGCCCAACTGTCAGAGACGGTACTTGTACGTGAAGTCGGACGAGTACTCCTTCGAGGAGTCCCCATCGGAGGATTTTAGGGTTCTTTGGAACAATTGTTTTGGTAGACTTCCGCCTCCGAGCAACCGTGTTTTCCTCTGTTGATCTAACAGTTTTTCTATTGTTATGCAGTTAAGCATCCAATCGTGGAGAAATTTCCCGGAGATGACTTTTTGGACAACGCCAGGCGCCTAGGTGGAGTTAGGTCATACGTTTTGGGCTGACATTAGTGAAGACAGAGCGCGTCGTGCCTTAGCTCGCATTCCAAAAGGTAGATGTTTCTTATCGTGTTGTCAGCATCATAGCTTAGCCGCCGTTTTGGATTCTAACTCGAGTCATCTTCCACAGGTACCTGGGCTTCGAATCTCCCGTCTGAAGACAACAATTCGAAGAAGCGTCTCTCAATTTTTACGAAAGAGGAGCAAAGGGAGTTGGATCGTGCCAAGAAGATGAAAGTTCTACCAGATCTTAGTGCCAGTCTGAAGAAGAAGAAATCGACAGGCCTCATGGGCATCATCGACGGCCTGGGCCTGGATGGGTCCAAAATCCCGCGCTGGGAACCAGCCATGAGTTGGCCTACTTTGCGGCTCCAGAAGTTGAGCGGGTAAGCGCTGATGGTGCGACCTTGGCCTCGAAGAACAGAGAGAGGTACCAGGATGATTTGACCGGTTCTCCCCTTAGAGAGAGAGGATCCGCCGATAGATTAGCGGGTAACGTCCGAGACGTTGATTCGGGGGTTGCGGTTGATGAAGATCCAGTCGAGCCGCAGAAGAAGAAAAAGAAGAGAAGCACGAAGGGGTCTGCGGAGAGCCGACTAGGCAGTCGTGGCGAGAACGCTCCAGGCGCTGATGACGACCGGGACGGCGATTGCGACGAGCATGTCGTCATTACCGATGAAATGGTGGATGATCCCTTGTCAGCCCGACATGAAGATGTTTCTGCGCAAACGGCGGGCAAGCGAAAGAAGAAGAAGAAAAACAAGGGGATCGTTTCTGGTTCCCTTGATAAGGATTCGCCGTGTCCTATCGACCCTTCTTCTCAGGAAGTCGAGTCGGACTCCCGGACTATCACCCTAAACCCGAGAATCTCATTCGAGGATAAGGTATCCTTCTCGTACGAGTCAGACATCTAGTTAGTACGCAACGGTCCCCAATGCGCGGAGCTGATTCCCCAAATCAAGGGTGGAGCTTGTGGGTTGCCCGCCACTGATGACTTAGTGCTTAATGAGGCTTACGTTGATGCGCCTCACCTTCACACGTTGGTAAGTGTCTATCTCCTTAATATTTTTGTTTCTCTCGTTCCTCTGGGTCCTTCCTTTGAACTGACTGGCTTGTTTCGTAGGCTGATGGTAGAATGAACTTCATGATCGGTCTTTACGACAAGGAGCTCAAGGCGACACAGGCTCAGCTGGTAGAAGCTGAGGAGAAACTCACGGTAAAGAGTTCTTGCATCATTTCTCTCAAAGAGAGAATGAAGACTGCCGTTGAGAAGGCCACGCTCGAGAGGGACGAAGCTGTTGGTCAGGTTGAGCGGGAGAAGGAGGGACGAAGCTGTTGGTCAGGTTGAGCGGGAGAAGGAGGGGATCGCCGGTCGTCTTTCTTCCGAACATAAAAAGTCTGAAGTCTTGAGCATCAGCTCGAACTGATGAGGCTGGCGGCTGAGGAGCTCAAACGAGAGAATGCCTCTTTTGAGAAGGTGAAGGTCGGATTGGAGAGGGAGAAAAAAGCGTTGGCTCGAATGCTCGTAAGGGAGACAGGCGGCTAAAGGATTCGCGCACTTACGAGGTCACTCAGGAGAGAGTTAGAGTCGAGACGGCGATGATCGCAAAGTGCAACCACCGCTTCGGTAGAATTCGTGAGTATGAACAGCGTCGCGATGAGTACGAGGAACTCGAAGACGATGCCTCCAAATTCTGAAGGAGGATGGCGAGGGGATCTCTCAAGGATCAATCGTTTTCTTTCTCGCTCAGGAAAAGGAACTTGAAGAGCAGGCATCTCAGTTAGAAGTCGGAAGCATTCCAGAAGCTGATCTCTCCATTTCCCCTTTGATCTTGGAGTCTCGGTTCTTCGACGAGAATTTGGTCGGAGTCGACAAGTTTGGATCGAACATGGACTTAATCGACCCGAGCCTCGCAGTGGGCCTACAAACCAACCATCCTTCTGCCGAGGACACTTCAGACGCAGGCCAGGCTGCAGAAGAGAACGAGAAGGAAGACGACCCAAATCCTAACGAGTCGAACGAGGAGGGTCGGAGAGCGTCTGAGAGCGATAAGGCCAGATCCTTGGCTGTGGAGGAGTCGGTTGAAGTTGAGGTTGAGAGTGTGCCTTTGCCTGAGGCAACTCCTAACATCCCGACGAGGAAGTTCGGGCAGCCTGAGGTTGCAGGAGGCGAAGAGGATGGTGGAGCCGAGAAATAAAGTCGCCTTTGATTCTTCGTTTTGATATGTTTTGTAATCGATTCGCTCCTTCGAGGCCTTTGGCTTATTGTAGTATATCTTGTAAGTCCTTGTTGGGACTCAGAACTTTAATATTTTGATATAAGTTTTTCTTTTCCCGTTTTTCTTTTCCCGTTTTCCTTTTTCCCCACTTAGCCCAAATCACTCCTGTCTGCGAGGCCGCAAATTATATCTGTGTTCACTTTAGGAAGATTGCTGAATTTAATCCAGACCCGACTCACGGTATGCTCTGTTTTAGCCGTTTTGCGGGTTGACAAAAGCGAGCTGATCGCAAGAATTCAATCGTTTTCCTGTAAATCATAGGATTTTATTCGCAGTGAATCTGTTTACCCGATTATTGACTAGATCCAAGGATTTTAAATGACCGTCTGATTGAGATTCGGTAATTCGGCTTTAGAAAACTTAGAATATTTAGGTGTGATAGATATTATCCATAGTAACTCTGTTTGGCCGCTGATTGGCAAAGGGTTAATGGACGTATTTCTGCCAGACTGTCCCAAAGTGGTTTGCTTCGTTGGTTGTACCCGACTTTAAACCATTGGATCTGGTGACAGTGCTTGCGAGAGAAATAAAGGTATCTATTTTGCATTAAAGTAACCTTACAAATCTTTTGGTTGGCCGGACCACATTTGAAAGTTATTAACGAAAATGGAAATTATTTACTCGATTAATATGTCGTCGACACATTTCCCTTTGTTGGAAAAGTGTCTGATCAGGACGTGTCCGACTATTGGGTGTGAGTGCCAGTACACGTTCCGAAGCGTAACGCATCAATATGTCGCTTCGCCGTAGGCATTGGAAGTAGGAGGCACGATAAACTCCTACTCGTTTGTATCGTTCCGTAAGCTCTTCTGGACGCGTGCTAGAAAAGTGTTTTTTTAGGTATAGCTGGACCCGGTAGGAGCTGCCTACGTACCCTGGTGGGGATCAAGCCATTTGTAGTTCGGTTGGTCGAGTAGATGACTCGGTGAGTGCATCTACTCGACGACGAGTAAAAGTGACTCAATGAGTGTATTTACTCGGTTTTTTAGGCGAGTAAAAGTGACTGCTGTCATTTACTCGGCGAAGGTTCTTAGTTTTGCGCTTTGAGTTGGTATCGTTTGAGGTGCATGGAGTTCCATGCCCTTGGTTCTGCGTCGCCTGATTGTGTCTCGAGTCGGTAAACGCCGGGTTTGATGACTTGAGTGATCTTGTAGAGGTTTTCCTAGTTAGCTCCGAGTTTTCCAGCTTTCCACTCTCTGGTATTCTCAAAGACTTTTCGGAGCACAAGGTCGCCGAGTCCGAGCTGCCGAGACTTGAACCTTTTGTTGTAACACCTCTCGATCTGGTATTGATAGTTTTGTATCCTCAGCAACGCTTGGTCGCGCCTTTCTTCGATGGCATCGAGCTTGTCAAGGAGCATGTCACTGTTAAGTTTGATGTATTACGGCATGATCGAGCGCCGCAGACTCGTCACGTTTACTTTGGCCGGGGCCATCGCCTCGATCCCATATGCAAGGGAGAATGGCGTGACTTTAGTCGCTCCTCATGGGGTTGTGCGATGGGACCATAGGACTCCGTCAAGTTTGTCCACCCAACGTCCCTTCTTCAGGTCTAGTCTTTTCTTCAGGCCGTCGATTAAGTTTTTATTGGAAGATTCGGCATGAGCATTGCTCTGCGGCTAGTGCGGACTGGCGGTGTTGAGCCAAATCCTCCATCGATCACAAAAGCCGTGAAAAGTGTTGGAAATAAACTGAGAACCGTTGTCGGTGACGATCTCATATGGAAGACCGTGCCTGCAAATGATGTTTTTCCAGACGAAGCTTTGGACCTCTTTGTCTATGATCAAGACATAAGAATTCGCTTTGATCCACTTCGTGAAGTATTCGGTGAGCACTAGGACGAAGCACCTTTGTCTCGAAATCGGCATTGAACCGATAATGTCCATTGCCAATCGCATGAAGGGGTACGGGCCGTCATGGTGCGAAGTGTCTCGGTTGGGCAGTGGATAGTCGGAGCGTGTCTTTGGCACATGTTGCAGTGCTTGGCATAGGTTTCTCAGTCCGCGTTCATAGTCGGCCCGAAAAATCCGAAGTTGCGGATCTTAAGAGCGAGAGATCGTCCACCGAAGTGGTTTCATGCCGCTCCTTTGTGTGTTTCGGCCATGACGAGTGTGGTTTCTTCTCCATGGATGCACTTCAGGATCACTTTGTTTGCAGTGTAGCGGTAGAGGATATCATCGATGAATGCATATCGAGCACTGCGAGCTTTAAGTTGCCTTGCTTCCCATTTGTCCACGGGGAGTTTGCCTTCCTTCACGAAGTCGATGAAAGGGGTGTGCCAGTCTTGTTCAGGTGTTTCGGTCGCTGCTTCATCCACCCCTACGTCGATCGCCATTCTGTCGACTGTCGAGACTAATTGTAGCTCTTTTCCTTGCTCGGGTGCGAGGGACATGCTGGGTTGATCAATTCTTTGGATCGGGATCGTACGTTTGACTTGATCTCGTAGCCTGCTGCCGAGTGCTGCTAACGCATCCGCGCATACGTTTTCTCCTCGTGTAACTTTGGTGAGTTCATAGAAATCGAATTCTGCGACCAAATCCTGGACAACTTTAAAGTAGGCGCCCATGCGATTGTTACGAGTGTCATAATCGCTGTTTAACTGACTCGTAAAGAGTTGTGAGTCGCAGTAGGCGCTTAGTCGTTCTGCTTTTATCGCTCTAGCGAGACGAAGCCCGACAATTAGGGACTCGTACTCCGCCTCATTGTTTGAAGATGGGAAACCAAAGTTAAAAGACTGCCTAATGAGCTCTCCTGTGGGTGACTATAGCTGCACTCCCACCCCGGATCCTTTGTTGGTGGCTGACCCGTCGACATGAAGGATCGAATTTCTACTCGGCAGGACGAGGTCGTGCTCGAGTTCGGGAGTTAATTCGATAAGGAAGTCGGCGAGAACATGGGATTTTGCTGCGGCGCGACTCTTGAAAGCAACGTCGTACTCGCTCAACTCGATCGCCCACTTTGAGAGGCGACCGGACTGATAGGAAATCTACATTATGGTTTGAAGAGATTGATTCGTCAGAATGATGATAGAGTGCGGCTGGAAGTAAGGACGAAGTTTTCTCGCCGAGGTAACTACGGCCAGTGCCAGTTTTTCGAGTTTCGAGTAGCGGGTTTCTGCATCGGTCATTCGCTTGCTCATGTAGAATATTGGTTTGAGAGACGGCAATGTATAGGTACAAAATTTCGCCTTGATCTGGTTTGGCCAGTACAGGGGGTGTCGTGAGGTACTCCTTTAGTTGAGCGGACACCTCCTCTCATCTTTCGTCCCAGACGAACTGTTTGGTCCTCGGAGAAGGTCATAGAACGGCAGACATTTATCTGTCGAACGCGAGATGAATCTGTTAAGTTTCGCGATGCGTCCTGTTAGTCGTTGGACCTCTCATCTATTCTTCGGACTCGGTAGTTCGAGGATGGCCGAGATTAGTTTTGGGTTGGATTCGATTCCTCGCTGCATGACAATGTAGCCGAGGAATTCCCCGGAAGTGACCCCGAAGGTACATTTGGCCGGATTAAGTTTTGTGCCATAGTGATTCAATGTCTCGAAACAGTCTCCCAGGTGATCAAGATGGTCGAATGCATGCAGGGATTTGACTAGCATATCATCGATGTAGACTTCTATTGTTACCCTGATTTTTCGGCGAACATCCTGGTTACCAGGTGCTGGTAAATCGCCCATGCGTTCGTCAGGCAGAACGACATGACTTTGTAGCAATATATCTCGCGATATGTGATAAAAGATGTTTTCTCGCGGTCATCTGGGTGCATCATGATCTGGTTGTAGCCGGAGAAGGCGTCCATGAATGTCAGGAGCTCGTTGCCCGCGGTTGACTCGACTAGTCGGTCAATGTGCGGGAGAGGGAAACTGTCCTTGGGGCATGCCTTATTCAGGTCGGTGAAATCAACGCAGACGTGCCACTTGCCGGTTTTCTTCTTGAAGACGACTGGATTGGCGAGCCATTCTGGGCAACGGACTTCGGTGATTGATCCTTCTACGAGTAGACGATCAACCTCCTCGTCGACGACTCTAGCTCGTTATGGTCCTAGCTTGCACCGTTTCTGTCGTATCGGTTGCTCAACGCTGGTTGCGTAGATCGTCGTCGGGTTGCTCGTTGCGGGCAAGTTCCGCTTTGCATTTGAGCTGGTTGCGTAGATCGTCGTCGGGTTGCTCGACGCTGGATGATGGAGACGGTGGGCCTGCTCGGATGGTCAGGATCTTTTGTCGGGACCGCGGTTTCTCGTCCTCCGATGCTGACTCATCATTCGGGGATGGCTTGTCCCCTTTTATCGCATGCGAAGAGTCGTTCGTCGGCTTCCCTTGCGATTTCTTCTTTTTGCTCCAGCTTTTAATTTGACTCTGCTTCTTTGGGGGATCGACTTCTGCATTCACGCTGACGAAACTTGTGAGTAGAGCTTCATGGAGCTGCTTACACTCCATGGTGTCGTGGCCGTACATCTTGTGATAGGCGCAGTGCTTGCTCTCGTCGCAAGAGCCTGACGCTTGCTGTGTTGAGAAGATCGGCTGTTTCCGTGGGTCTCGCTTGTCGGGAGGACGTTCCCAAACATTCCATCCTGGCTCCCGACTAACGGGAGTTTCGGGCTGGTCTGTTTCGGAAACGGTATAGAGGATGCCCTTCTTTCTGTTGCCTTTGTTAAAGGTTGCGTGCTGTCACGGCTCCAGCGAGGTATAGCCTATTTTGGTTTCCTTTTTGTTTGTGTTATGTTTTCCGAAGAAAGCCCTCTTCTCGTCTTCCAGTCTTATAAAGTTCTTGGAGTGGTGGAGGGCATCCTGGAGAGATATGGTCGGGTTAGCGGTGAGGTCTTTCCGAAAATTGGAGTTGATCCATAGAGTGTGTCGGAGAGCCTCAACCGCCAGTTTGTCTGGGATGTGAATCTTCGCCATGACGTCTTTAAATCAGACCATGAAGTCCTTGAGGCTTTCGTGGGAACTTTGGGACAGCTTCCATTGGTCTGCGGCTTGGGCTGCATCAATAGAGAACATCTCGAAGTGTTTGAGGAATTGAGAGGACAAATAGTGGAAACTGTTGATCGAGCTTTCAGGGAGGCGAGAGAACCACGATAGTGACGGTCTAGACAGGGTTTCCACGAACAGCTGGGACTTGCCGACATCTTCTTCCTCTGGGGAGAAATGATGGCGAGCAACCGTGATGTGGAAGGCTTTCATGTGCGTTCTCGGGTCAGTTGTGCCGGTGTAGGGCTCAACGCGGAGCTTCCCATTGTACGGCCTCAGTTTCACGGTGGTTATCTTTCGAGAGAAAGGGTTCCGGAGGGTTTCCTCGTGTACGTGCTCTATCTCCGGAGCTACTGTCACTATGCGGTGGATTCTAAAGTTTATGTCTCTGAGAGAGAGCTGGAGCTCGGTGATCTAACGGCTGGTTGCTGGGTCTACGCCTCTGAGGGTTTGGTTCACGGGGTCAGTCGTCCGCTCTGCTTCGAGAATGGCTTCCTCGGTATCTCCGACTTGAGGGTTAGTGTTAAAAAACTGTCATCTAACCGTTGGAGGGTTGCTGGCAGCGGGGTCGGCTGAAACGAGGGCAGCCGCAAGAGTGTCCAAGCGCGCTTTGGTTACTTTTTGGATCTCATCTTGTTGGGCAAAACGGGCCAACATAGTATCCCTCATAACAGTTAGCGAGGGAGGGTCCTCGGTCGCCGTCGCTTGCTGGTCAGCGATGTTAGTATCTTCTTGGCTCATGGTTGCTTTGTTAACCCTACTGAATCAGCCCCACGGTGGGCGCCAACTGTTGGATCTGAGTTTGGCTGGCTCACACGGCTTAGGCCTAACTCGATTATGGGTATGACAAAAAGCGTTTCTTGGATTAATGATGGTTTATAAAGAAAATATGGTTGTTACAAGTGCCGGCGAATGTTAAGTCGCTGGAAATACTGAAGAGAAAGTGAAAGTAAGTGGACTAGAAAAAGTAGGTCAAGAACCCTAATCCTAGCCACCGTTCGTGTATTTTTCTGTCCCCCTTTTCCTAGTGGCACTTCACCTCCTTTTATAGACTGCTGGTCGTCGATGTCCTAGGCTGGCCCTTACTTGGGCCTTGGTCGAAATGGGGTTTGACCAAAACGACTGGGCTGCTGGTTGTTTTGGCTTTTTCGTCGCCTTCGCGGCCGACCAGAACTACGCCGTTTAGGTCTTTGCGGTCCGGGCCTGCTATTTCTTGGGCCTTGGAAACTAGGTGTAACTTACCTCCTACAGTTTATGCAACGTGTATAGGCAGAGACTTTTCTTCTCCTCCCTTGCAATTTTTTTGTTATTCTTTGGGCTCAGACAATAGGTTGCTTGGTGCTTCTGTTTTGGCCAAAATTTTGATTGTTGGAGCAAGTCTCTCTTTGCGTCGGGTGTCACTACTCCTTTTTCCTCTCTAGTACCATGTCTTGGAAATCTCCTTGTGTAGAGTTCTTGGATTTGGGAGTCCGAGAATTTTACGTGCATACTTGTCCCTCATGGCTTCTTTAAAATTTCTCTAGGTGTGGATAGTTGGCTCTCTGTAAAACTGCCTATTATCTTCTTCTTGTACCCACCATTTAAAAGCATCATCTCTAAGCTGATCAATAGCATAAGATAGTCTTTCTTTAAGGATGTCGTTGTAGTGAAACCATTCATTAAGGTTCCTCTACCACTTTAAGTAACCTCTTTTCCTAAAAATGTAAAGAGTTCAACTTTATCAGAAAATGATTTATAATCAAATCGAGAATTAACAACATGATGGTTGTGACTTTGAGAAGTTGGATGTGGTTTGATCCTTTGAAAGATCTGGTGGTTTGGGCGCAACATAGACAGCCTCTGGTGCAGCTCCATATCTTCTTTTTCCTTGATGTGGTCATTGGCCTTGTGCCTTGTTTCTTTTCTCCAACAGATGAATCTTATCATTTAAATATTTTCCAATCAAATTCAGTAACACTGAGGTAATCTTGGTAGTTTCACGTCCTTATTACCTTACTACCTAGATATGATACACTTGTTCTTGTCAAAAGTGTCTATGACAGATTGTAGCTTAAGTTGGAAGCACCATGCTACTATCATGTCAAAGTTGGAGATCAACATGCCAAACAACTTAGGCTGGGCCACAGACATGGACATATCCTAGAGCCACCCACGTCCTACTGTTTATATGAACATGAGAGGCCGAATATGATTCCAAGTTCAAAGAATGGATATCAACCAAACAAAGTACAAGAAATCATTTCTGCCACAGCTGACGTTAAGTTTCATTGTTCATTGTTTTCATCGGTTTATAAGATTCTTCCCACTGGTATATTACACTCGTCTTTGCCAAGATGTTTTGATCCAGGAATAACAACAAAAGAAGATTATTTATGAAGAGATCACATGTTCACAGAAATGCACACAACCAATCTTACTTGTGAAAATAGAATGAAGAATAAACTAGAAGTGAAAGGCAAATCATACTTCAACTTTTGATGCAATCAAAGTAAGTATAATTCTTACATATTCTGTTTATAAACCTTCAAATCAAGATATAATGCACTTGTATTTTCCAGAAAGTTTAGATCCAGGAATATGACAAGAAGAAGGTCAAAACAACCAAGGTCAAAATTTTGAAGAAGAATCAACAAACTACCAAAGTTGTCCAGAAAAAGAAAATAATTCTTCAACTTGCTGATTCTTACAAGGTAACTCTGACCTTAACACCTTCTGTTTATAAAACTAAAATACCATATATAATTCACTTGATTATTGTCCAGAAGGTTGAGATTATTAAAGTTTACAAAGAGAAAGCTTCAAAGAAATCCCACCGGATACTATTTTGTTACGAGGAGAATCAACCCCAGATATGGTCAAATACGAGGCTACCAGAGGTGTGAAGTACCATCAACTCCATAAGAGATGCAATGAACATGTCCAGAGCAGAGGCATGATCTTTTGAAATTCAAAAGTCTTACCTCAGTATTGTTTTTATTTGGGATTTGTTTGTGCATCTGGTGTTTCTCCTTTGAGAAGAGAGGAAAGGAGCCGCTATTGTGCTGAAGTATTTCGCAAATCTTCTATAAAAACCTGCAAGGACATGAAAACTCCTAACCTCACTCACGCTTTTAGGACTAGGTCAGTCTCTATTTGCTTTAAATTTCTCATCGTCCACCTTGATTCCCGGGTCTGTTACAGCAAAGCTTAAAAACACAAGGTGATCTGCTCCAATAATACACTTTTTAAAGTTAACAAACAATGACTTTTTCCAAAGTACTTCAAGAACATATAACAAATGATGGACATGTTCATCCAAGCTTTTGCTATAAATGAGAATGTCATCAAAGTAAATCAATAAAAATGACCTATAAAATGCTATGAGGATGTGGTTCATCAATCTCATGAATGTACTAGGTACTTTTGTAAATCCAAATGGCATAACGAGAAACTCATTCAATCCATGTTGTTTTGAATGCAGTTTTGCACTCATCTCCCTCTTTCATCCTAATATGATGATAATCACTTTTTAAATCAATCTTAGAAAAAACAAAAGATCCATGCAGCTAATCTAACATGTCATCAAGCCTATTACAGTGATGTTGTTGATAGCACAATAGTCTACACAAATGCGCCAGCTTACATTTTTCTTTGTCACAAGAAGCAATGGAACTTCACATGGAATCATACTTTCTCTGATGTGTCCCTTCTCCATTAGCTCATATACTTGCCTCTGAACTTATTTGGTATCATCAGGTTTGGTTCAGTAAGCTGGTATGTTTGGAAGAGAGGCTCCAAGAACCAAATCTATTTAATGTTCAATCCCACAATTTGTTGGCTGTTAGTTGGGACTTTCTTCTGAAAATACATCACCAAACTCCTGCAAATTAAACTCAATATCACTTAATAGCACCGGTGAAATGTCAGAAGAAGTCATTAGTGAACCTTTAATAACAAAAAAAAAACATAGATTGCTTACGGTACATAGTTTTTGGCAATGAGATTGTTTTCCTTAGCTTTATCAATCAGCTGATTTCTGTATGTCCTTACCCTCTTTCCTTTTGAGCTTTAGCTTGATTTGATTGTGATTAACTTCTTGTGGTGACAAAGGAGCCAGAATGATGTTCTTGTGTCAGTGGGAGAAGAAATATCGGTTAGTGAATCGATCATGAATGGTTTTCCTGTCATAATGCCATAGTCAGCCAAGAAGAATATGGCTGGCATCCATAGGAAAAACATCAACCAAAATCTCACCCTGGTATCTTCCAATGGTTATAGGAACAACAACATGTTGTGTCACCTTCATCTCGCTTTCTTTGTTCAACCACTGAAATGAGTATGGTCGAGGGTGTTATCAAGTCATAAGTCCAAGCTTTTCTACAAGAGTTTCACTAGCAACATTAGTACAACTCCCACCATCAATGATCAGACTGCAAACCTTGTTGTAGACAGTGTAACAAGTGTGAAGGAGGTTTTTTCTCTGCTCATGTTCTTCAATTTTTTGCTGAATTTTCAAGGTTCTCCTTGTGACCAATATTTCTCCATGGACTGCATAGTCCACATCATATTTGTAAGAACAGATCCTGGGCTACAAGACCCAATAATCCCCGTGGCCTTACACCAACCCAAAACCGGTCATTTGATTCTTTTTAAGTCTATTATTTTCTAAGTCATTTTCAAGCATATGTGGTTCATATCAGTCGATCCAAATAACAAGAAAAATCAGCACTTTAGTAAACATAACATGAGATTCATTAAGTTGCACAATAGGCTACAATTAGTTTATTCCTAATCCGATTTATCCTCACACCACACAACCATTTCTTGATCAAGTCTTAACGGCTCCTTTGGTCGTACCACGATCACCCTCAGATCCTGAAACCACATGTCAATGCCCATTAGATCCTATCTGATATTCTAGTGAAGAATTCTAACAATGCATGTTTTGGTTCACCCTAATTCATTCACAAACCTCAAAACTAATATATACAAATCGGCCATAACTTTGAATCTCATCCAAGTACAATCGATTCCCCTTACACCATAACCGAACCACCCATAATCCAATCCAACCACACGGTTAGGAAAGAGGACCGACTGGATTTACCATACGTTCAGCCAATATACCAAGGACTACCGTACTTTGATCCTTGAAACCATGTGTAGACAAAACACAATCGTGTGGTCTCTCAACCGGTAGGTCAAACCGATCCAAACACCACAGATGATCGGACCATACGCGCATCCAGCCCATGGCCATGGATCGCGGTGTGGGTAAAACCGGCCTAGGCCAAGTGTTGTGAGAAACGAAACAACACCTGGACCAGAGGCCATCCGGATGCACCATTCAGCCAACAGAAGGACCAACCATGATATGTGTTCAGTCAAAAAGGTGTATCTCACCACCTAGGAGGAATTTTGCCATGAAAACAATTTTAATGCATTATAAACTCAACAAGCAGTCAACAATAATTAAAATAATATTCAAAGATACTCGGAAAAGGAATATATGAATTTTACAAACTGGAGGTTTTCCAACTCATCCATCTGCGAGTATCCGAGTTTAGAAGTTATTTCAAGCCCAATGAAGAAGCGTTCCAACCCAAAACAACTCATGTAATTCAGGATGGATCTCCTAGATTTACAAAAAGCTTAGAATGAGGAGAAATCATAGAGCCGGGCGATTAGTGTCAGGATCATCCCCCTTAACTTAATCCTCCTTCATGCCTGTCTCGGCATAGACTGTTGTTTGCTACTCGGAATTAGGCCACTATCAAAGTCTTATCTTGTTGCACTCTGCTTCCTGCAAAAAGCCACTATCAGACTTTTATCTCGTGCTGGTGTTACTTGGACTCTAACAAGGGTTAGGCAATCGCCAGTCTTATCGATCGGTGCTGGTGTGAATCTACATAGGGTGGTGACTCAAGCGCCAGACTTACTGCTTTCCACGTCTGGATAAGCAGGATTTTTATGTTCTCCTGGACTTGGCACTTTTTGCTCCATGTTTCAACCCTGAGGTTTTAAAGTACTTTACAAATCTACTTCGTGCCCCCTGCATTGTCTGTAGCACGTAGGTTTTAGTGCAGGGTTTCACACTTTTTGTACCGAGGGTCCCGACATATACTTTGGCACGTAGCCTTCATGCAAGAATAAGGTATATTTGACAGCATACTCAGGCTTAAGAGGGCCTATTCCTAATTAAGTCGTATACCAATGGTCGGTGTTGGTGAGCTTACCACTTGGATGAAGGGTTGGCCAGGACTGGAAGTCATTTGAGACTTGATGCAGATCGTATGCCCCTTTATGTATGTTGGTATTCCTGCTGCTTCTTTAGTCGAAACTAATTTTATTAGATAGTCTTTAATCCAGGGATGTCTAGCATAAATAGGAGTAGGAAACTATACTACTTAAATAATAGATAATAAAGCGTGATCCAGAGACCATATTAACAGTGATAGGTTTTGAGGTAAAGGGCATTCCAGCAGTTCGGTTGGATCTTGCCATCGCTGTCTTGCAGCCTATAGACACTTGCTCCTCTCACCTCAATTACCTAATATGGGCCTTCCCATTCGGGGGCAAGCTTTCCCGATGATTTGTCCTTCTTATTTTTGAAGCCTCTTCGGAGAACCCAATCCCCTTGCTAGAAGGTTCTGATTATGTCTCTTTTATTGTAGCTTTTAGGGATATCTTGCTGGTAGGTCAAGTTTCTTATCCTTGCCGCCTCTTTCTTCTCGTCTAGCAGGTCAAGGCTTCAGGGACATTAGCTCATTGTTCTCTTCCGGAGAGAGGGGTTCTGATATGGTCGTTCTTACATGCACCTCAATGGTATTATAGCCTTTGTGCGTAGACCAGCAAATAAGGAGTTTCCCGTGTGGCCGTCTTGGGAGTAGTCCAGTTGGCCCATAGGACTCCATGTATTTCTTCTGCCCACCTTCCGGGGGGGATTCTCTAATCGTTTCTTGATCATGTTGACCACTTTCTTTTTCGTGGATTCAGCTTGTCCGTTGGACTAAGGGTACCTTGGTGTGGCAAAGGTGAGCTTAATACCCAGTTTTTGCAAAATTCTTTGAAGTTATGGCTGGTGAACTGGGGTCCGTTGTCAATGACAATCGCTTGCGGGATCCCAAAGTGGGTGATCACGTGAGTCCACAAGAATTTTATGATCTTGAGGTCTGTTATCGTGCTTAGTGACACTGCGTCCACCCATTTTGAGAAATAGTCGAATACGACTAAGAAGAAGACTTTCTCCCCTAGTGGCATCAGAAATTTCCCAACTATGCCCATGCCCCATTTTCTGAATGGCCAACAGAAACTTACTGTTTTGAGGTTTTCAAGGGGGAATTTGGAGATCGGAGTGTTTCTATGGCATTGGTCGCAATGTTTGGCTTGTCGGTTGGCATCTTCTGCCATCGTAGGCCAGTAGTACCCGGTGATAGGTTCTAATATTTACCACTTTTAAACCATGTTATAGGCCCTATTTGAAGTATGTTATGTGTTTCTAGGATGTGTTTTAGAGTCTTTTCAGGTCGAGATGCATTTTGGAGCATTATAGAGATTATGAGGCTCTCTAGAGCTCAAAGAGAGAGAAACCCAGTAGCTGGTCAAATATCAGCATTGTACGAGTCGAGACAGAGATTTGCATCGATCGACGATGCACCCTTGCCGTCAATTGAGAGTCAACATGCAGAAGCCCAAGTCACATAAATTACAGGATTTACCTAGTTTATATTTTATTTGCTTGTGTTTTATGCAAAGGGGAGCTCTTTTACAAGTTTAGAGATTTTACTAGTTTTAGGTGAGAAGATCAAGACTTTTTCAAGTTTTGTATTGGAACCCAATTTTCTATCCCTAATCTTATGCATTATTTTATGTTTATGAATATGTTTTGCTTATCTATGTTTGAGTAGATATCTTGTTAGCTTTAGGGTTTCTTAATGGTTTTGGCAGATTAAACAAACAATAGAATTCCTAGGGTGGTTATTAGATCTATCATCAGTATGGGCTTATTTGCTTGTGCTCTTGAGTAGCTAAATAGAACCATGATATTAGGATAATTGATACCTGTGAGAGTAGGATCGTTACCTGAAATAATCTTGTTGAGCTTAAGTTGCTAGGGACAATAGAGAGACTAGTTTAGTAATTCTAAGTGAACTTCGCGAATTTAATCGTTTAATGCTTGAATAAGGAAGCCATCGATCGATGCCATTTGCATACCATCGATAGACGGTGATTCCGAATTTGCATACAAAAGTTGTTGACTCTGAGATTAGCTATAGTTATATATCAATTATATCTTTACTTATTAAGTCTGTGTTCTATTATTGAAAACCCCTTGACTTCTATCCATTATAATTCACTACATGAAAACCCTAGATCTAGCTATTTTCCTTAATTGCTTACAAGCAACTCATTCCAGGTTTACTAGTTCTTGAAGTTTATTTAATTGCCTAGCATAACAAAGTTGATTATCAAATCAATTGTGTGCCCTCACTCTCTGAGGATTCGATCCCTAAGTACTACATCGGAACCTCTTATTTGAGAGAGTAATCAGTAGCTCACCTAGGGTAATTTGAGCATGTATCACCCGGCTCTTCTGGCTCTTAATACCAAACTTCGGCCGATCAAATGAGAGCAACATTCTCCTTTCTGTAGCTCTTCAAGTATCTTGGCGCCCTTGGTGCGATGCACTGTAGGTAGGGGGCGGAGACGGACCTTCTAAATAGTTTCCCTTGGGATATGCAATATCGTGCTGCCTGCTTTTTGAGTTTTCTACTTTCGTTCCGATTCTCCGGAAGGATATCACTTTCTAGGTACGTGACGATTAGGGTCATCCAGGTTGCTTCTTCTTCGATAGGCGAGACTCCTGAAGGATCGGCTTCATTCTCAGTTGCTAGCAACTGGAGCAATAAAAAGGGGATACTCATCTGGATCTGAGTCTTTAGGGCAGACCCTAACTGAGTCAGAGCGTCGGCTAGAGAGTTGTCTTCTCAAGGGAACTGTATGAGCTTGCAGTTTTGGAATTTCTCGATCAGACGCTTGGCGATCGACATGTATTTGATCATATGGCGTCTTTAGATTGATATTCTTCATGAACTTACTTGATTATTAGCTGAGAGTCACTGAAGACCTGGATTTTTTCTGCTCCCATTTGCATGGCGAGTGTGAGCCCTGCAATCAAGGCTTCGTACTCACTTTCGCTGTTCGTTGCCTTGAAGTTGAATCTTACGGCTATGGAGGTTGTATCCCCTGTAGGAGACATGAGTACTATTCCTACTCCTGCCCCTCTTACGTTTCTGGAGCCAACGACGTGTAGGATCCATTCTCCCTCTTCTCCTTTATCATTATGAAGGTTGATTTTGTGGCCTAGAGCTGGGAGCATGGTTGGAGAGAATTCTGCCACGAATTCTGCTAAGACCTTTGATTTGTTAGCGGTAGCGGGTCTAAACACTACGTCGTACTCTCCCAATTCTACCGCCCATTTGGCTAGGCATCCTGATACTTTGGGCTTATGGAGAATGGTTTATTATAGGAAGTGACGTCACGACGACGATTTGGTGAGCCTGGAAGTAAGAACAGCTTTTGAGCTGCGACCACTGAGGCCAGCGCCAATTTTTCCAGGTGCCTGTAGCGAGTTTCTGCGTTGAGGAGAGACTTACTAACGTAACTTGCTGCGATCGCCGCCGCCCTCGCCGCTCCCGCGAGCAACCCAAATACTGTTTGCAGGAGACTCTTTAACATTGACAACAGGGTTCAAACGGAGTCCCCCGTAGCAGACAACCCCGAACGTCCGACTAACGATGAAGCCATCCAGTTTTCCGCCACGCAGGCTCATGGTGGCCCATATCTGCAGACAATCTAGGAAATAGCAGAACTGAAACAATCACTCCTGGATATCAATTCCAAGATCCACCAAGCCACGGGATCTGCGCCGCAGATCGATAGAGTCCTCGCCGCGACGCTCCGAACCCCCTTCTCCACACGAATCAGTGATGTGCGCCTCCGACCTATGGACAAAATCCGTTTATCGACATTCCATGGCGACTCAGACCCTGCCGAACATATAAGAGCGTTCTACATCGCCCTGTCACGAGACAATCTCTATGACGCCGAAAAAGACGCCGGATCCTGCCAAATCTTCGTCAAAAGTCTCAACGGACCAGTTCTTAATTGGTTCTCTCGGCTCCCCGATAATTCCGTCGACATCTTTCCGACCTATCGACCGGGTTTCTGAAACATTACATCATGTTCACCAGTCAGGGAGCAACAGCTTCGGACTTATGGAAACTATCCCAGTCGCCGGGGCAGACCCTCTACGACTTCATGAAGAAGTT
Source organism: Moricandia arvensis (assembly GCA_905132765.1). NCBI lineage: Eukaryota > Viridiplantae > Streptophyta > Magnoliopsida > Brassicales > Brassicaceae > Moricandia > Moricandia arvensis. Next base: position 24,992 of record CAJHQP010004723.1, on the reverse strand, counting down.
CAAAGACGCCGTGTCGAAGGTTTATGTCCCCGACGCTATAGCCATCGACACCCTTATGAACACTCTCACGTACATTCTAAGTTTCGCGACGATCTCTATCATAATCCGATGACGTCCTTACATGACGCTATAGCTCGCTCGAACAACTTTATCTGAATGGAAGAAGACACTCGGGCGATCATCACTAAGCAAAATGCCTCAGCGGAAAAAGCCTCAGACGTGCGCCAAGAACCACGGCAGCACGCAACCAGCGAGAAAACAAACTCAAAGAAAGGTTTCATTTATGTCGTCGACGAAGAGGAACTCACGGATTCAACACTTGTCGTCCGAGGGAAAGGGTGGAACCATTGGCCTCAACCACTAGAGGGCAAAGATACCGACAGAAAAAACAGAGGCTCCGGCCAGATCCTCCAATGCTGTTGATCTAACCAAGTTCTGCGAGTACCATCAGATGAAGGGACACAAAATACACGAATGCAAACGATTGCATGAGGCGCTCTTGGTGTCCTTCAGCAACGGCATGACCAAGGTAGAACCACTCAAGCCGAAACCAAAGAACGCCAAGATCTGGAGCAAGAACAAAGAGAAGAAGGCCTAAAAACAACAGGCCAAAGCGTTTAGAAGCGGCTCTGGCGCTCTGGGAGCCGAGACGGTCCATAAGAACAAAGAGAAGGACGACACATCTGCTGACTAGGAAAAACCTCGTCACCGACGACGCGTCCAAGTAATCCTCTCCCGCCAGAATGCCTCATCAGACGACAATGTTATATCCAAACCCGAGGATTTGCGCATTAAGATAAACCGACAAACCCCCGAACTAGCCGACTCTCAGGTCACAACCGCGGACCTACGAGACCACCTAAAGCAGAAAGTAACAAACAATCGAGGTGTCCCCACCGACACACTGAATTTGCGAGACACGATCAAATCGTTAAGGGCTATGAATATTGCAAAAGCCGACACTCCGGGAAAATACAACGAGGCGCCGAATGACGCGGAGCTCCGCAGCTAGCTCAATTCCAAAGTCGACGACCTCCGAATCCAATTCAACCTTACCAATTCCTCTGATCTTCGGCAAAAGCTCCACAATTTAAGGTCCCACCATGCACTGGTTACCTCCAGCAAAGGACCAGCCTCCGACTCACGCATCCGGATCTAGCAGCAGCAAACCGAGAGACTGTCGTCGCTGAACGTAATCATGGGTGGGTCCCCCCATGCAGAGATTCGGTTCATTCCGTGAAGGATTACCGACGAAAAGCCGACACTTTCCCTGAATTGGCCATCTAAACCGGGGAACGATCCTCAGATCAAATTCTCCCCTGACGGCACAGCCGGTCTCCATACTCTTCACAATGACCCACTCCTAGAGTTAGGAATCGGGGATTGCGAAGTTACCAAAGTACTAATCAGTACAGGAAGTTCAGTCAACCTAATTTTTAGTGACACGCTCGACAAAATGGGAGTCGGTTCCCACGACATCAAACTCCTCTAGAACACTGAAAGGCTTCAACGGGTCCTCCTAGGAGATGTTGGGCACAATCCGACTCCTGGTTTACGCAGGCGGGGTAATGAGATCAATAAAATTCTCTGTCATCGGCACCAAAGCACTGTACAATGTCATCCTCGTATCCTCGTGGCTTAATTCCATGTGCCCAATCTCATCAAAATACCATCAGTGTGTCAAATTCCCCGGACCCGACGGACAGATACGAACACTATGCAGTAATCAGCAAGCATCCCGTGATTTGCTAATCGCAACGATCAAGCTACAGCGGTCAACCTCTCACGTGAACTCCGTCTCAAAACCGATCCACAAAGTATACCCGCAAAAGGAAGAAGTCCACGAGGTCCCTATCAACAACAACGACCCCAGCAAGGTCCTGAGGGTCGGAGCCTACCTCTCCAAGGAAAACCGAAGCAAGATTGTTGAGTTCCTCTGGAAGAACGCATCGACCTTTGTCTGGACCATGTCCGACATGAAATGCATCAATCCAGCGATAACCACACACAAGATCAACGTTGATCCAACGTTTAAGCCAATCCGGCATAAACGAAGGAAACTCGGCCCCGAACGTTCGAAAGCACTAAATGAGGAAGTCGATAAACTACTCGGAGCCGGCTCCATCACGAAAGTGAGGTATCCCGAATGGATCGCCAATCCCGTCTTCGTCAAAAAGAAGACCGGCAAGTGGTGCGTTTGCGTCGACTTCACGGACTTGAACAAAGCTTTCCCAAAAGATAGATTCATGCTCCCACACATTGAATGATTACTTGAGTTCACAGCAGGAAACGAATTACTAATGTTCATGGACACGTTCTCCGGCTATAATCAAATCGCCATGCATCCTGACGATCGCGAGAAGACATAATTTATCACAGATCGAGGAACCTACTGTTACAAGGTGATGCCCTTTGGTCTCAAGAACGCAGGGGCTACATACCAGAGGCTTTTCATGGTGACAAGCTGAGTCCTTATGAGCTTCATGGTTTCCAGCACTTCCTTCATGGATGGTTCAGCTAGCTCTTCAACCTGGGTAGACCTAACATCGGTTGCAATCCGGTTAGGATCATCCCGTTCACCAGCGTGGGAGGATTCAGCTTCATCCTCCTTCCCCAGCTCCTGCTGGTTCTCAGCACCATCCACACGAACCTCAGTAGGGATTTCCAGGCCTTGTGGTAATCCGGTTTCATTGTTGACCAGTTGCACCCGAGTTGGCAACTCCACCTGTGGATCAGCACCATCCACCTCCATATTTCCGGATACCCCAGCCACATCCTTTCCCCTCCGAGGCTTCTTCTTGGAACCCTTAGGCAAAATAAAAGATAACCACATCATCACATGTTAATAACCAATATCTAACACATGAACCTCAGATAATATTTTCTAAGTACCAAAACAACTACCACCTCACCGTGAGTAGCAGCCGGGTGTGTGATGAACCGCCATAACCCACAATCCTAGAATCAAGAATGCTCTGATACCAACTTGTAAGACTTGATCCTGGATTCCTCAATACAACCAGACCGCAGTCCCACTTAACCAATCCTACTCAGTTTGATTCCTTTTTTCCGATTTTAAGTCCCTTAATTTTTCTATGTATTTTCAACAATTGAGGTTCATACATTCAAACATCAGTATTCATTTAATATAAGGGCAAATCGATATTTTATAGATATGTAAATGTGATCCATACAGAGGAATTAGTTTGCACACAACGCTATCATAAGTTCATCATATCTATTCTACCCAAACACACCACACAACCATCCTTGGCTCGAGTCCTCACGGTTCCTTGGCTTTACCACGATCTTGAACAGGTCCTGAAACCACACAATCACACAGATCAATATATAAACCAATAACTTTGCAAGTGATCTAGAAAAGCATGGTTCAGATCCTAAGAACAAATCTTTGGCCCAAATCTGACCAACTCAAATAAATTCCCAAAAAAAATAATTAAAATTTATGAAAATTCATGATAATTCCCAACTAAGAGAATCCCCTAATCATAATTGGCAGAACCGGCCTCGATCATATAGATCTCGACCATGATCAGTCAAACCAGTCCAAAGTGACCATCATCAAATCAATTCCCTAAAACTAAATAAAATTCTTGATAATTCATGACCTCACAAAGAGATTGCCATAATCGGATCTCAATAATTCCTTCAGGAACTACAAGATCTCGACCAAACCAGTCCGGCCAAAGGCCATGGATTGTCCCACTGAACCAGCAAAGGCCTTGGTTTAGTGCCACTGGGTCTGAATCCACAGACACCATCAGAATATAGAAGAAGTGAGACTGCCAGTACGTAAAATGGAAATTGATGCAACCAACACAATCGCACCACAAAGACCCATCTGGTACAACCATGGGCTTTGGGCGATGGTTTGTGGTTAGCATCACTAACCTTAGGCGTGTGTTCCCCTGGGGCCAAGTCCTTCTCCTTATCCTTGTCTTTTTGTCTGGTTTCCATCAGTCGTTCCTGATCTTCCCACGGTCTGAGTCCCACTGGAACAGACAATCACCAACACACACGGTCTGATTCTCTAATCGCTAGTCTCTATCTCTCTTTCTTTCCGGTACGATTTTTGGCAGAGTTTCCCCTAAGGAATTTAGTGTCATTCTCTGTGCCAGACATTCTATATTTATAGAGAATGTCCACACAAACTTCCCCTTAGGCGAACAGGTACAACCGGAAGAGAGAACAGGCATAACTGCCTCTCTTTGCATCCTTTCGCCAAAACTGCCCAACTGCCAATTGTTGGGCGTGTGGGCTATTCCTGAACGGCCCAATGCATCAGTTTGGGTCCCCAGTCCAGTGCCAAGACCCACGGATCCTGCCATAACCAATAAGCCCTAGGTGGATCAGGCCACGCCCAACCTGACCCAACAGCCGACCATGACCCGGCCACCACTAGTCCGGATCACAACACTCCACCAAGGTGAGATGAGCTGACTGCCAGCTGCCTCAGTTGGGTGAGCTAGTACTCCAGCTCCAGTGAGCTAGCTTACACTGTGTGAGCTACCTTCCAGCTCTCCTTAGCTAGTGCGAGCTCCATCCGACCCTTCTCCAGCTGCTGGATTACTTGTCCAGCTTCCCTTAGCTGGTTTGAGGTTCATCCGACCCTTGTCCAGCTTCTGGAGTACTTTTCCAGCTTCCCTTAGCTGGTTCGAGCTTCTTCCTTTCCATCCTGTTTAATTCTCAACTATCTGATACCCTTAACCCCTCTTACGGATCATGATTGATCAGCACCATTATTGATCAGCACGAGCAACTCAATAATCCCTAGCGACAGAACTAAACAAATTACTTTAGACTTTTTCGGTAATTCTCGTTGACAAACGGCTGGATAGATTACATTGAATGAAGTCTAGGGTTAAGAAAATCCCAATTCTCGGCGACTCAGTGATCCCTAGCGATAGAACAATTTAACGAATTACTTAAAAAAAAAATTGTTTTCGATAATTTTCATCGACAGACAATCTGGTAGATTACTTTGAGTAAATTCTTGGACTAAGAAAATCCCAAGTCTCGACAATTCAATAATCCCTATCGACATAACGATTAAACAAATTATTTTGAGAATTTGTTTTGAAAATTCTCGTCGACGAACGACTTGGTGGATTGCATTGAACAGAACCTATGACAAATTACCGATAACCGCCAAAACGAAGCAGCCGATTCATTAAAATCTGGAGGGCCTCAAAAGACCAAGAGATACATTGTTCATACAAAACAGAAAAAAACAACAACAAGAAAGGAAAGTCAGCCTTCAGCTCTGGATGCACTGGTCGATAGGGTATGTGGATCTGCGCTCTAATGTTCCTCGGATTCCCACCCCCCATAGGCCTGGACTTATCACTCTCCAGCGGCCTACCGTTCCATCACCAGAATCCCCCCAAGCCCGGGAGCTCATCATCTTCACCGCTTGAGTCGTCGAAGACATCAACTGCTCCTTCCTTATCTTTACTAGTCACGCAGAGCTACCACCGATCGATTGATCTCATACTCCGTCGGCTGAACTCTCTCCGAGAGAGTGGTTTGGAGTTTGAAGAGTCACGGTCGTCTCAAGATCGATTAGGTTCTTATTCGACCCGTATGGGTCTAGACCGGCGAGGAGATCCTTGTCGAGGAATTTGGATTCCAAGACTAGTGGAGATAGAGAGAGAGATCAGCCTCGGTAAGAGGGCCGACTTCCAGACAAACGGCCTCCGCTTTCCACTTCTCCTCCTCCGCTAAAAAAAGTTGATCCTCTCCTGCAAGATGTTCTCTCCTTTCGATTTGACCAGTTGAAGGCATTTCCTCGTCTTGAATGCCTGGCTGTAATAGAACCTCACCTCGTCGTAAGGATCACAACAAGCCTCCAGCTCACGGATGCGACTGAATCGGCGATTGGCCTTGGTGATCATGGCGGTCAGCACTCTCACCCGCTCATGCGTAAATTTAAAACTCCGAGAGGCCCTGAGGCGAGAAACCTCACCTGCGTTTCTCTCAGCAGCATCGTCTCTCTCTCGTTCCAGATCAGCCTTCTCTGACGCCAAGGCCGCCTTCTCCCTCTGAAGCTTCTCCCTCTGAAGCTTCTCCATTGCAGATCTAACAGCCCCTAGTTTGCTCTCGATATCCTCAGACCTCATCGCCTGAGTCTCGCTCCGAATAACGGCCTCATCCCTCTCACGAGCCAGTTGCTCAATAGAGATCTTCATCTCCTCACGCAACGCGGCAGTGCGCGCTTTCCCAGCCTTGAATCTCTTCTTGGCCTTACCTAGACGAGCATACGTCGCCTTAAGCTCGGATTCATACTACTCCACCAGGTAGTTCATACTACCAATGGCCTACACGATAAAGAGGGAGAAATTTTGTATGTTATAAATCAAAGTTCAGTCTAAATCCCTAAGAAAGCGATGAATATTCTTAACATTAGTTTGCTGCGGGCCGCATCGACATAGGCCTCTTTAAACCACAACTCATCAATCTCCGCAAAACTGCTCGATCCACCTCTGATCTGACGAACCAGACTTGCGCACTCATGACCGTTGCAAATCAGTGGAGTGTCGGGTTCGTAGGAGAAGTGCACGCAGTCAGGGAACGGAATCCTCAGTCGCCGAGTAATCGCCTTCTCTCGAGAACCTCGAAGGGCTGTGCGATCCTCCACATTCGTCGGCTCACCAATCATTACAGGCCGGCCAGACATGTCGATTTGTTGGTCTCAGGGGTCAGATCCCCCGATGCGTCCCAGATCCCAAGTTAGTTTTCTTTTGATTCTTCTTCTTGACTGCTGCTTCGGTCGAAATCTTCTCCTGCGCAGTCGAGGGATTAGGTCGAGTTTGCCGCCTGAGGAGGCCACTGTTTTGCTATTTGAGCTTCCTTCGACGACCTCTTCCATACCCAAGTTCTCTAGTGGCTCGTCCCATAGGTGGGGAATTCCTCTCTCGTCGACCCCTCTTTCGTCAAGCACTGGTCGTTTCTCAGCCGACCTCTTCTTCTTTGCTGGCTAAGCTCAACCTAAGCTTTAACGTTGTAAAAAATAGGACTCGGTAACACCAGTCAGTACTGATGGCTAACTGCACGACAAAAGAAAACGAACAGAGATCAATTATGATAGGATTTCGATCGAGAAAAACAGTCCCGAAACTTTTCATTTGGTGGCTTGACAAACGCGTGTCTATCGGACTTAACGTAGAAGTAGTAGCGCTGCAAATCATGAGTATTCTTCGGATGACCGGTGATTATATTATACTTGGGTCTCATCTTCACTGAGTAGAGACTGTTCGGGATGGGCTTCACCATCATAAGCTCCTCGAACGCCCGAGTACGAAGAGATATTCCAATCTTCATATCCATCACCATCAACACAACCACCAGGCGAAATAAGCCGTTCAAAAATTGGCAGATGGCAAAATCCCAACGAAAAGCGTACGACGTAATCAGCCGGGGAATCGGAAACCACAGCTTGGTGTCTCTATAGAAATATGTCTCGTAGACGCACTGGTACCCAACAGGCAGCGACCAGGGACGTTGTTCCTTTGTCGGTATCAGATAAGTGACACCGACCGCGTTGCAGTCTTTGAGCAACCTCTCCACACTTGTGGAATTCGACCAAGTTTCCCACACTCCCTTCCACAATATTTTCTCGACGACTGACGGATGCAGTAGTTCAGACGGTATGGCTGGAAGTTTCTTAAAGATGCCACAATCCTCATAGCGAATTGCGACCGGAGGGGGACCCACAGTCGCTCGTTTCCGACGGATAAGTGGGGGACATGCATCGTCAAACACGTCTACCGCCGAGTTACCACCATCTTCTCCTCTGAAATGTCTTTCCGTATCAGCAACCAGAAGTCTCTGCGACAGATTGATGCCATCAGTATCCATCAGCGCGTCCCGATGAACCATATCGAAGCCCTCGAGCGGTTCGTTGGTGGTCTTGTCTGTGGCCGGGCTTGATGCAGTAGCTACCGCTTTCTCGTTTTTCTATCGAGAAAACTGACTCTTTGGAGGCATCTCCTTTACCGACCAAACCCTATATATTCTACAACAAGGGAATAGAGAGAGAAAGTAGAGAGAAGGGAGAGAGAATACATGTGCTAGCGGAGAAGAATGGAGAGAACGAAGTGGGAAAACCTAGTCGCCAAAATTAGGTCTATAAAGGCCTAATTGAGCCTCAATCGTCCAGTTTATCTCCGCAACCCTTCGACTTCCGACTTAAATGGGCATGGACTTTTGCTAAATGCCCATTTCCCTGATATTTTTGAGTTCCCATGACAGATCGACGTTCCAACACAAGTTAACCAAAGTGTCCCACTCTCTCGCTCATGATAGATGATTTCGTGTGCGGACTGATCGGGCCGATCGCCTAGAAAACAAGCGAGCAAATCCATTGAGTCACAGGCCAGGACAACAAAAGACCACCGAGTAAAAGGTCCTCTAACTACCAGGCCCTCTATTTCTAGATCCTAATTCACTAGTCCACTGAGAAAAACTACGCTGTACATCAGTAAACTAGGGGGACTTACTGTGGGAGGTGGATTACATCCCTACAGGGAAATATCTGGCATGGCCCAGCAAGTATGGGAAATCGGCTCGGCTCGCGGCTAAAATCACGAAGCACGCGTATGTTCCACTCTTAATTACTTTTAGCCAATACAAATTACTTTTAGCCGGTTAAAAGCAAGCAGCTAAGGATAGCCCGTCTCACGACGAGTCGGCCCACGCAAGCAAGAAGTCTCATTAAGACAAACCGATTTAGGGCATCCCCTGCTCGAGGTCGGCTGTAAAGAGGAAGGAGGAACAAGGAAAATGGACCCAAACACTTGGTGGCTAAAACTAGGGTTTCTATACCTCTTGTACCTAATCGACTTGTACTTTCCCGGTTAGCTCCTTGAGCACCGGTCGTTTCCTTTTTAGATATATCCTTCTTTGTAACCAATAAACGTCATTGAATTTTATATAAACGTCTTCAGGACTAACCCACCAACGAGTTTCGTCCCTCATACTGAAAACAGACCAAACTCGGTTCAAACATTTATCTATATAAATTTTAATTACTATAACCAATTTATGTTAAAGTTGAGGTCTGAAATGAAAATTACATACAATATTAAAGATAAATTTGGTATAACTTCTTGAAGTAACATATCATCAAAACCTCATTTTAAAAATTTTCTACCCTTTAAATGAGGTATCCTTTGGAGATGTTCTAAATGGCCAAGAATTTATTATCAGCCTACGGTGAGAAGAACCAAACCTGCACACTCTTCAAGCTCCACATTTTTTTCAAGTGCTGCTCAAGTTTGTTCCAAACATTTCTAGTGTCGGGTTATAGAGCAGCAAGCAGAAAAACCGCTAAAAACCAAAAATTTAGTCGAACACCTCTGAATATTCTATTTGCATATAAATTTATTACCAAAAATTATTCTAGATAGTTAAACAATTAATAATCCTAATTACTACCGTCTTATATTTCTCTAAAAACTTTGAAATAGACAAAAGAAGCCGATCTGTCCGGCTGAGAAAAAACAAGAAACGCTTTAGCGTATTGACAACTGTAAGTTAGATTTACATGAACCCTAAGATCTTTAAACATTTAGGTTAATCACATAATAGAATCATATGAAAGTTTATAGACTTACATGCATTCATTGTGCCTGAGAAATCTTTCTGAATAGATTGAATCTTGAATGGAAGACGAACAACTTAATCTCTTCTTAGGAACTTTTAGGTTTTTCTCGCTTTGCCTATAACTTTATGTCTTACTTTGTGGATATCTTTATGATGGTCTAAAGATATGTATTTATAGGTGGAGAGAGGACCTCATTCCTCTTTAGGATTTCCTTTAGTTTAATCTCAACCGTCCATCAAAGTAGAGATAAATTAGGAATTACTCCTTTATTTCTAATTTCATTGGTCACTAAATATATTAAGGAATAGCAATATTTCAATAGAAAACGAATAACTATAAGACCATATAATAGGGAAAAGGAATTATTCCTTACAGTCTCCCACTTGGTCGTTAGTAAGATCCACTAATGTTTTCTTTATGAAATCATAAGGCCGGCATAATATGCTATAACTTTTGGTCATCATAAGTGTCTTAACTAATCTAGTAATCAATGAGAGTCATGGCAGTTACATATCATTCTGCAACATGATCCCTTCCATGTACTACCACATTAACCACCTTTTTAGTTAGACCATAAACATAAGTAGGAGTCTCGTAATGGTCCCTTCAATGTCTTTAAATAAAGACTTATTAAACTATCGGAAAACCAATCAACAATAATGTGTGTGCACATTGGAAACAAAATATATAAAGATATAAAATCATAAAGAGCTCAAATAATTGTCATACATAGGCTAATCATACAAACAACATAATTAAGCGCTATCCTCAATATTCATTCTTTCAGCATGCTTAATGAAAGTCTTTGGAGGTAAAGCTTTTGTAAATATGTCTGCAACCATAAGTTCAGTGCCTATATGTTCAATGACAAACTTTTCTCTTTTGACATCTTGCTTTAGTGATAGATATTTGAGGTCCATATGCTTGGCTCCTTTAGATATCCTATCATACTTAGAGAAGAAGATTGCAGCTTGATTGTCATAGTAAAGAGTGAGAGTCTTGTCAACAAAACTCAAAGCCCCAAACTCTGATACAAAATTCCGCAACCATGTTCCTTGAATAGAAGCCTCATAACATGAAACATACTCAGCTTCCATAGTGGATGTGTAGATTAACTCTGACTTATGGCTTTTCCATGAGATAGCACCTTCACCAAGGAGATACACATAGCCGAGAGTACAATGTCTAGAGTCTTTCATCCACCAAAATCTGAGTCTGAAAATCCAACCATATGTGGATGTGTTGATTTTTGATATGTCAACATGTAGTTTCTTGTTCCCTTTAAGTACCTCAAAACCTTCTTTGCAGCTTACCAATGAGCGAGTCGTGGGTTACTCTGAAATCTACCCAAGATGCTAACTGTGTGGCTAATATCATGTCTAGTACAAACCTGTGCATACATCAAACTTCCCACGAGAGATGCATAAGGGTATTTTTGCATTTCATTACGTTCCATTTCATTATGCGGACATTGCTTAAGACTAAGGGTATCACCTTTATGCATAGGAACAATGGTAGAAGAACATGTCATCATGCCGAATCCCTCAAGAACTTTATCAATATAAGCTTTTTCAGACAGTCCTAAAATTCACAGTGATTTGTCACGAAATATCTTTATTCCTATCACATAGGATGCCTCATCCATATCTTTTATTTCAAAGTTCTTGGAGAGATAACTCTTAGTCTTATGTAATAGACCAAGATCACTGCTGGCTACTAAAATGTCATCAATGTACAGAACCAAAAATATGAACTTACTCCCACTGATCTTAAGATATATGCATGAATCCACAATGTTTTCTTTGAAACCGAATTTCGTAATGGTTTCATCAAACTTTAAGTACCATTGTCTTGAAGCTTGTTTCAGTCCATATATTGATTTCTTCAATTTGCAGACCATGTCTTCCTGACCTTCGATTATGAAGCCTTCAGGTTGACACATATTTACTTTTTCTTGTAAGTCTCCATTAAGAAAGGCGGTTTTCACATCCATTTGATGTAACTCCAGATCATACTCAGCTACATATGCCATGATAATTCTTAGAGAGTATTTTCTAGACACAGGTGAAAATGTCTCACTATAATTAATGCATTCTTTCTGATGAAACCCTTTGGCTACAAGTCTGGATCTACGACATTTGACATTGCCATGACAATCGAGCTTGGTGTTATAGATCCATTTGCACCCGATTGCTTTATGTCCTTCAGGCAATGGAACAACATCCCAAACTTCATTCTTAACCATTGAGTTTATTTCATCTTTACTGGCATCAATCCATTGATCAAAATTAAAATCTTTCATGACTTGTGAATAAGAAACCGGATCTTTTAAATCTCATTCTCTAGATTCTATTTGGTAAAGCACATAGTCATCAGAAATAGCTGATCTCCTCTCACGAGTTGATCTTCTTAATGCTGGTTCTTCTTGTGCTTCATGTTCATTATTGGTGATATTTTCATCATGGAGTGGTTGATCATTGAACTAGGTTTCCTCGTTGTGCAACGGTTCAACAACAAGAGGATTCCCAACATTCGGAACTAAGGGTAAAGGGATATTTACACTAAATTTTTGAATGACCACATCTTTAACTTTATCACTCCCACTAATGTCACCATTCTCATAAAATCTGGCATTACTGGTTTCTACTATTCTCGTAGTATGGGATGGACAGTAAAATCTATATCCTTTAGACTTCTTAGGGTAACCAATAAAGAAACCACTGACCGTTCTGAAATCTAATTTCTTTTCATGTGGATTGTATATTCTTGCTTCAGTTGGGCATCCCCAAACTTGGAGGTGAGACAGACTCGGTTTCCAGCCCTTCCAGTTCAAAAAGAGTCTTTGGAACTGCTTTGCTAGGAATTCTGTTCAAGATATAGACTGCAGTACATAATGCATCCATCCAAAAAGATATAGGTAAATTAGCATGACTCATCATGGATCTAACCATTCCCATATAAGTATGGTTACGCCTTTCAGCTACACCATTCTGCCATGGAGAACCATGCGTTGTGTATTGAGCAACGATTCCTAATTTCTGGAGGAGTTTGGCAAATGGTCCAGGATGTTGTCATGTTTCATCATATCTACCATAAAATTCGCCACCTCTATATGACCGAATGATTTTCACCTTTCTATCTAATTGTCTCTCTACTTCAGTAATAAATACTTGTATAACATCAATAGATTGAGACTTTTCATGCAATAGATTGAGATAACAATAACGTGAATAATCATCGATAAAGGTAATGAAGTAATTTTCACCTCCGAAAGTTGGAACGTCAAATGGTCCACAAATATTTGTATGTATGATTTCAAGAAGTTGTGTACTTCTTGTGGCTCCTCTTTTAGTGTCTTAGTTTGCTTGCCCTTAATGCAATCTATACACTCTTTATTATTGGTAAAATCAAGATTTGGTATGACTCTATCTTTTACCAATCTTTTGATTCTTTCACTAGAAATGTGTCCTAGTCTTTTATGCCACATGAAATATGAATCATTTGCACATGCTTTAGATCGGCGTTTATCTTGCAGGGTGAGATGTGTTTCAAAATTTTGATCAGACAAATTTAATTTGTAAAGACCATTAACCAATATTCCATAACCAATTTTATCAGAATTCATAAATAAATTGAAATAACCATCTCCTTGAGAACACTTAAAACCAGCCAAATCAAGTTTGCTCACTGAAACTAAATTACGGGAAATATATGAAACATAAAGAGTCTGAAATAAATCCAAACGAAATCCGCTATCTAAAATGAGGCGATAAGTGCCAATAGCTTCAACTAGCGCTCTGTCTCGATTCCCTATAAGTATATAGTTTTCACTTGGATTTATGGTATGAGTTGTAAGGAATCCCCGCAAGGAATTAGTTACATGTACATTAGCACTGCTATCAATCCACCAAGTATCAGAAGAAACATGAATAAAGTTAGATTCAAAAAAGCTTACTGAACCCATATGATTACCTTTCTTTTCAAACCATTCTTTTCTTTTAGGGCAATCTTTTTGAAAGTGTCCAGACTTTTTGCAAAAGTTGCATCGGTTATCTTTTCTTGCCTTCTTCCCATTGACTTGATTAGAATCATTCATCATGGGTGGTGCTCTTTTATGACTCACTTGATGTCTTTTCCGAGCTTTAAGTCCAGCTCCTTGGACATAGTGGGCAACCTTGGTACCTTCACGACCAAGCCTTGATTCCTCTTGGACCACTTTATTAGCCAATTCAATAGACATCCACTTTTCAACAATGACGTTGTAATTGATTTGGAATTGTCCATACTAAGGAGGTAAAGAGTTTAGGATAAAATGTACAAGGAATGAATCATCCACACTCATTCCTAAACTCTTTAGCTTAGCCGCAAGATTGGTCATTTCAATGCAATGTTCATGCATAGACCTTGTGCCATCATGTTTCATGGTTGTAAGATCTGCCATAAGTTTCCCAGCAAGGGATTTGTCTGGAGTCTTAAATCGTTCTTCTGTAGATGCTAGATAAGCTTTTGCTTTCTCTGCAACTGGAAGGGAAGTTTTGATGTTGCTAGATATTGTCATCCTTAAGAACATGATGCTCAATCTGTTAGCTTTCTCCCATGCTTTATGGAATGTTTTTTTCTTCCCCAGTACTATCATTAGTTAGTTGGCTAGACTCTTCTTCACGAAGTGCCAAATCCAAATCTAGTACACCTAATGTGAACTCAATTTTCTCTTTCCATTCCGAGAAGTTGGTTCCAGTGAGGATTGGGACATAAGAGACCATAAATGACAAACTAGCAGGAAAAGATGATGCCTTTTAGAGATATAACAAGAATTAGTTAGACTTCATAACTTAATCAACACTTTAAAAATATAATGTGTATGACAAGAAATTATAATGTTCCTGTGGGAATCACATAATCTCAGATAAAGTCATAGATTCATGAAACTTTATTGAATGGTGTACCGAATTATTCAAGCTAAGTTATATGTGGATATCCTTAGCCTTCACGATAACAATCATTCCATTATCAGTGATGTATTGAATTACTCAAACCAAATCATTTGTGGATGTCTTTAGTTTACACAACACATAGACTATAAGTTATTTGATCAATTCTCATTGTTTTAGTCTACTTGTGGGTAACTAAATAATTCATAAGAAGATCAAAAACTTGGTTTAAATAATAATTTTTAGTTGCAAACGTTCATAGAATAAAGTCATTGTTGTGATATCTAAACCTTAATTGCACTTTATGTGAAATATAATTTTGTACAAATTATGAAAGTGTTTTGGATAATATATAAATTAGTTATATATGGACTATGTATATAAAGTTTTATAACTTAAGTGTAAAATTGTTTTTGTACTAATTATGTACAAAAGGATTCTGCAGGATATACAAAACGATTCTGTAGGATATACAAAACACTATGTACGAATTATGCATAGACCAATTATCATTATCAGTTTTGCACAAAAATTTCACGAATCATTATTTTCAGAAAAAATCTGTGAAAATGCTAATTCACAGAATCCCGAAATTTTAACGGAAAAAGGGTTTGCGAAATAAACCCTAATTTACAGAAATCTGTTTTTGCAAGGATTTTGCACGGTGAAAAAATAATAATTCGGGTTTTGCACAAATTTTGCACGGATACGAAAAATAAACTTATAAACATATCTAGAAATCATAATACTTAGATATATCAATTTTCATTATCTAGTTCAGAGATCTATTATTTTTAATGGATTAAACATATGTTCATAACCATGCTCTAATACCACATGTAAGTTAGATTTACATGAACCCTAAGATCTTTAAACATCTAGGTTAATCACATAATAGAATCATATGAATGTCAATAGACTTGCCTGCATTCATTGTGTTTGAGAGATCTTCCTGAATGGAAGATGAACAGCTTAATTTCTTCTTAGGAACTTTTAGGTTTCTCTCGCCTTGCCTATAACTTCATATGTTGCTTGCATGATATTTTTACGATGGTTTAAAGATATGTAATTAAAGGTGGAGAGAAGAGCTAATTCCTATTTAGGGTTTCCTTTAGTTTAATATCAATCGTCCATCAAAATAGAGATAAATTAGGAATTACTCATTTATTTTTAATTTCATTGGTCACCAAATATATTAAACAATAGAAATATTCCAATAAAAACGAATAATTATTAGACCATATTATATAATATGGAAAATGAAATATTCCTTACAACAACTACGTGATAAAGAAAAGATGGTAGTAAACGACAAAACAAAAAGAAAAGGATTAGGCTAAAGCGTTACTACAACAACCTCAGTGGTCTTATCTTTTTTTCTTCTCCTTCCTTACTCTCTCAAACAATGGCATCTCTTTTTTCTTTTTCTTCTCTCCTCCAACCAAAAGTCTCTTTTCCTTCTTCGATTAAACCGAAAGCGGTAAAGACTTCGATTTCAGCTACTCAGACACAGACAATAACTGAAGGGCTTAAAGAAAAATTTGGACGAAAAGGCATGCAATTCTCGGAACCAAACATGGTCGAGCTTAAGGTCAGAAACGGGAGCTCTTTAAAGCTGAGTCTATCAGACGCTCATGTTGTTTCATATAAACCAAAAGTGTACTGGAAAGACGACGGATTCGAGGAACTCCTCTACACAGTAGAGAACGGTTCTAAAACCAGAGGTGGGGTTGGTCTTGTTATCATAAACGAAGAAGATGCTTCTTCAGTAATCTCAGGTTGTAATTGGACTGTTAAGGGCACTGATTCAGACGCCATCGATGCTCTTCAGGTGAGATTTGAAACAACCTAAATATACTCTGTTTATCAAATCTTTTTTTTTTGTTGACACAAATAATGAAATTTTATGGCTTACGTTTCTCAGATTGAATTGAGCTGTACGGCCGGATTTCTAGACATAACCTACATCGTCTCTCTTTATCCAGTAAGCATAGCTACAGCTGTGGTGGTGAAGAACAACGGTCGCAAACCGGTTACCCTTAAACCGGGGATTATAAGTTCCTTGAGGTTCAAGAAACGGAGTGGTGCTGGAATTCAAGGGCTTAAGGGCTGCTCCTATTGCCCCACTCCTCCATTATCGTCACCTTTCGAGCTATTGTCTCCTTCTGAGGCAATGAAGGCGGACTCTTCCGGGTGGTTTGGGTCAGAAGATGTGGAAAAACCGGGGATTTGGGCAGTTGAAGACTCTGTCATTACACTTCTGGAGAAGAAGATGAGTAGAGTTTACGGTGCCCCTCCAGCTGAGAGACTAAAGGCCGTCTATAATACTCCACCTTCTAAATATGAAACCATTGATCAGGTACTTTTAACTGCATTATCCTTTTCAGGTTATTCTCTTTTCTAAATATATGGTATTTTTTCGTTTATGCATTTGGATGCAACATATGATTGCAAATGGATCGTGTCGTAGGTCAATTTGGGCTCACGTTTAATGCTGCATTTGGATGCAGAACCTATCATCCAAGAAAATTATATATTTTGGATGCGAAATTTATGTAGTTAAGATGAAAATATGCATCAAAACTAATTGACAAAAGAACATAATTGTGAATATATTCATTTTATGTTACCTTAGTTTCAATTTTATTTCTGATGTTGTATCGGATTTCCAACTGATGACTAATTCACATTGGATAGGCTGATTCGTCTCTAATATATGCTCATGGATCATTGTTTTATGTCTAAGTCAGTGTTTATAACATAGCTACAAATTTACTAGTTCTGATGTTTGAAGTTTAAAATTTGTAGGGACGAGGATTGTTCTTCAGAATGATAAGGATGGGGTTCGAGGACATGTACGTGGGGTCCCCAGGATCAATGTGGGACAAGTTTGGGAAGCAACATTATTTTGTGTGCACCGGTCCAGCATCTATGCTCGTTCCCATTGATGTTGGTGCCGGTGAAACCTGGAGAGGAGCAATGGTAATTGAGCATGATAATTTGTAAATTTCGTTTAGTATATATTTTATAATCTATTTTCTTATATTTTTTTTGTCATTCTGCATTTCATATTGTATATATGCAAAACTCATAACCAAAGCTGTCATACCCATTATCAATATGCTTTTGGAACAATAATATCCTAGGTGATTATATGCGCGCATGCGCGAATTAAAATTTATATACTAATAGTTATTGAATATTGACTTTAATTGTTTAAACATCATGTTATAAGTCCCTAAACATATAGTAAGGGACCAACAATATAAAATTGATGAGTACAGTCATGTTTGTTGGTATATTATATATATATTTTTAAAATCTATCTAATTTATATTATGATATCTTGATAGGGCGCCCTTTCCGAATGTTATAATTCAACATCTCACTCGATATAAAGAATTCTATTTTTGAAATGATATTATCAAATAACATTTGAGATACGCACTAATTATGTATACAAATTATTTATACATAGTATTATTTATTTGTGTTTATTTACGTACTATGAAATAATAAATATATTAGATAATTGAGAAGCGAGTAATTATTACATATATAATTAAACTTGAGTAAGAACATAAATAAAAAACAATCTCTCTTTTTATTTACAATATCTTTTGTTAGTAAAAATCAAAATAATCATTTATTTATGTTATATGGTACATAATTAAAATTAAATGATATTGAGATAAAATATAGTATAATTTAATATAAATATTATTAGTTGAGGCTTCATACTCATAATATTTTATTAACATTCTTATATTTATTTTAACAAAAATATTAGGGCTTTTTGCAATAGTGACCTAAAACTTAAAGTCAACACACAAAACTAACCCATGAATTTTTGAATTTTCATTTGCCCTATTCACCCCAAATGTCTTGATTATTCACGAAAATGCCATTATATTTTTTTCGAAAATAAGTATTTTACTCTATCATCTCCATCTTCATCAAGTATTTACAATAATGTCATTGTCATCAATACACCAACCACCATGAATAACCAATTTGAAGCTCTTAATGCACCTAAAATCGTCTTTCAATTCTCTTATCTCATTTCTTATGCTCAAAAGCTAAATCTTTTTCCCTTTCTCTCTATATTCATCTTAAAAATTCAAGATTTTGATTCAAGCTTACGATTATTGGTGGGTCGCTTTCTTTTGAACTTCTGTGCACTTGGAGAAGAGTTCTGTGTGCTAAGGAAATTATCTCACTTATTTAAGGTTTGAATTCAATTTTTTCCAGATGTGTTTTCCTAGACGACTTTCGTGTAAGTCGCCTGGATGTAGAAGAATTACACGAAAGTCGTCTAGTCAATGTATATATTAGTTTTGCAATTGAATTTTATATGTATTTTTAGAGACGACTTATTTAGAGGTCTTCTAATTTTCTTTGTTAACAAAAAAAATCTCGAACATATCAAAGAAGACCTCCAGCTAAGTCGTCTAAAATAAACAGGTTAGTTTTGCACTTTACCAAATTGTGTCAAAAATTTGACTTTTTCCAAACGACTTACTTGTAAGTCGTCTTGCTGAAAATAGTACTTTAATATTTAATATTAACTAGACGACTTATATGTAAGTCGTCTGAGATTACTTTTGCAATTAGAAAATAAAATTTAAATATTTAATTTTAACTAGACGGCCTCTATGTAAGTTTTCCGTCAGACGACCTATGCGGAAGTCTTCCAGATATTGTTTCCGATATTCTAGCCAAACCTTGGATATCACAGACGACTTCTATGTAAGCCGTCTGACGGACGACTTACATGTAAGTCGTCTACTTAAAATTAAATATTTAAGTTTTATTTTCTAATTGCAAAAGTAACTTGAGGCGACTTACATATAAGTCGTCTAGTTAATATTAATTTTTTTTCATCTAGACGACTTACAAATAAGTTATTTGGAAAAAGTCAAATTTCTAACAGAATTTGGTCAATTGCAAAACTAGCATGTTTATCCTAGACGACTTACCGGGAGGTCTTCTCTGGTATTTTTCGAGATTTTTTTGAAAACAAAAGTAAGACAATATTTACAAAGGAAGACTTTCAAAGAAGTTTGTTGTAGAGTAGACCTCTCTCGAAGTCTTCCTTTGTAAATTTTCAATTGTAAAAATGACCTTTTTGACGACTTCCGTGTAAGTCTTCTAGACGACTTCCATGTAAGTCTTATAGACGACTTCCTTGGAAGTTACTTCCTTGGAAGTCTTCTAGACAACTTCCGTGGAATTCGTCTACGTCAATGTTTAATAAAGTTTCATTTTTTCTCTAAAAGTATAAAGAATTTTTAACATTTTCTTGTTAATGCATGTATAGTAATCGATATTTGGAATCCTAAATCAAATTCATAACTAATTGGTTTTAATTATGAGTTTACCAATATTCATGTTTAATAATTTTTCTAGCTAATATGAGAAGATTTCCGTGTACGTCTGCTAGAATACTTCTTTGGAAGTCTTCTACGTTAGTTTTTATAAACTTGTTAAGTAACATAAATATATATTTTTAACTTTCAAAAGTGTTAAGTAACTTCAAAATATCAAGTAATATGGTTTAATGTAACATGTATAACTTCATATATAACATGTAATTATTTTATTAATTCATAAATTTCAATATTGATGAAAGAAATAGGTAATGATAATTTAATTATTTTAATAGATTTAGGGTAATTAAATAATGATAAACCTAATTATTCTTTAAGGATAACAAAAAACTGCTTTAAATTTTCTAAAACTTAAGCTTTAACAGGTAAATTTAAAAAAAAATGAAATAAAGAAGATGAAATTATTGAAATGAAATGTAGTAGAAAATGGAATAAATTCATTTCATTCATTCCTTAACAAAATTATCATGGAATATGTTGCTTTGTATTTTGTTTAATTTTTGTGAAATTAATGGAATAAGTATTCCTTTCCATTTATGTTAAATGGTAATTTTTTGTAAGGAATTAATCATTTCATTCAAAAATATGTAATCAAGTTACAGCCTTAACTGAGTCTTGTTTCCGTTAAGTAATCAACTAGCCGTAGAATATATACTAGGTGTTTTTCTGCACTATGTGCAGAATAATTTATTTTAGTTTTAGTTATATTTTTAAAATAAAATTTGGTTAATATTTTAAATTTTGTTATTTTATATCAATACTTTAAGAGGAATAGCCTAAGATAAGATAGACCTAAAAAAGTTTTTGTTCCCAAAATAGCATTCAAACACAAAAATGACCAATATAAATTTAAATAAAGGGGGTAAATATATATATATATATTTATACCCCGTGGGTTGACTAATATAAACTTAGGGTTTAGAGTTATGAGGTGAAGTTTTGGAGGTGAGATTTAAATTAAATTTATAAAAAAAATATTAAAATTTTTAAAATAAAAAGGTCTATTTTAATCATTTTTTTCCTAACATCTATTTTTGTGACAAAAACTTCAAAATATTCTATTTAATAGATTTGCCCATACTTTAATATAATTTAATTTAAATTATATTTAAGAATATATATGTATATATTTACAATTATCATTTTAAATATATTTTCGTTTACTTTTTGGGTTAAGATACATTAAATCAATATGTATAAAATTAGAAACTGAAATAAAGTTGTAAAATTATCTGAAAATAAAAGATAAAACTAAACAAATTTTTAAAACTCATAGATATCAAAAACAAGCAAATGGTATTACTAATTTTTTTTTAAAAAAGCTTATATAAAATTTTGAAACTTTTGTTTAGTAATAAACACTGCATAATTATAAAAATAGACAAAATCATATTTCAAAATTTGTAAACATTTCATTTTATTTCATGTTATATTATTTCAATATGATATATCAGTTATTACTCTATTTTTTTAAAAAAAAATATTTAATTAAAAAACCCTACATGCAGTAAGGCTATGGCAATCATCTCACGAGTTCCATTGAACCGTGAGATCTCTTAGATCTCGACATCCTTTGATGCGGGCTCTCCTCCAGTGACTGGATCCATCGTTGCCGGCTGATCACGGATATCATTGTCGCCTTGGTACCAATCTCGTCGTCTCATAATCTCGTCGGCTTTTGTGTTGTGGGTGCAGAAGTACAGAGATCATCGTCTTGTGCCTCAGCCCTGGCGTCTTCGTCCGTCGTCGTCGTCCGTCTTGTTCCCCTTGACTCTAGATCTTCGTCGTTTCATCTGTCACCATCGCCTGTTCGTTCTCTCGTTCGGTCGTGGATAGTGCGTCTGCTCCGATCTTGATCTCATTTCCTGACGACTCATTCTCTAATTTCCTCGGCTTAGATCACAAAGCTCATCGCTCTGTTTTTTTACGTTCATATCCTTTTGATGTGAATTTGTTTGACTGATCCATTAGGCTCTTCGGCTTTGATTGGGAAACCCGGTCAAACGGTTTCACCTTTGCCAACCACTCTCCGTGACGATCAATCCTGTTCCAACGTTATCAACATCATCACTGCTAGCTGTTTATAACTACTGTAGTCACACGATCAATTTACTTATATCGGATTTTGTTTGTGATCCATTGGTGAGTCCCTCATGTGGGATCTTTCTCATGCTTGCGGCTTGGTCACTTATCTGATATCAAAGGTAAAGGGGTGCTATATGAAGATGATGATGAACCTATACAGCTCACGAATCATGACGATGCCTTCGTTATTAAAGAATTTTGATTATCTTTAATTGGCAAAATCTTAAATTCGAAGAAACAAAAAGTGGAAAAGCTTCTTCAAACTACGCCATCACAATGGGGTTTACAAGATAGGATCACAGCAAATGAGTTGGGAAATAGAAAGTTTCTTTTTAACTTCAGCTCTGAGGAGGATCTTAACTCTGTTCTTCAATAGAGTCCTTTCCACTTCATCTTTTGTATGTTTGTGCTGGTCCGATGGGAACAGATAGTTAATGATGACTATCTTTGGGTAATCCCATTATGGGTTCAACTTGTTGGCTTTCCTTACACTTATGGACTGACAAAAAGTTGAGAAATATTGGTGAGAGAATTGGTCATGTTGATACTTTGGAGCTATATGAGGTTTGTATGCTCATAGAGATAGACTCACGCCAGCCATTAAAAATCTCAAGGAAAGTTCACTCTCCACAGGAGGATGAAGTTACTATTGATATCAAGTACGGCATGTTGTTTAAGCACTACACTATATGTGGTTAACTCTCTCATGAGAAAGGCTACTGCCCTACTATCAGTATCTATACTAGGCTTCAGCAGCCGAGTGAGCGCTCTGATGTGTTCGCCAGGGTTCAGGTTCCATTGGTGCGTCATACTCAGCCCTCATTAGCAAATGAGGAATTGGAGATTACTCGAGAGCCTCAACCGTCCTGGCGACAGAGGAAAGATCATGATCATATGCGAGAGCATCTCTATGAGAGCGGTGATCTCTCCAGGGGTAGCTATGATACACGAGGGGAGGTCCGTACAGACAGAGTTTCCAGGAATCGACATGATTATTGTAAAAATAACAGATTTAGAGGTGGTCGATATGTACCATATCATCGCAAACTAAAGCAGAGATGGATAGCTATATCACCAACCAGGGTGATAAATGAGATGATAGGAGGCTTTCAGTTCCACGTGATCATGGCGGGGAGAGAGGCTCTGAGGCCGTCCGCGAGGGAAATGGTACTACCTCTCTAGATATTGTTCCTTATGAACAAATATCAGCTCTTCATGGATCTTCGGATGCTGAGCAGCAGAAGAGTGGGGATGTTCGAAAAAGGAGGATGATAGCTAGTAAGATTGTGACACCATCAGCAGGGGACAATCCTATAGAGGGTAATGTAACTACTCGTGCGAAGGGATCAGCTCGTGCACTTTCATTTTCACCCTCTCTGGTGTCTGAGACTAAGGATGACCAGATCATTGAGGCATTGGAGGATGTGGAGATGACAGAGCAAGATGATTGCTTGGAGGGCTTTGTGCCTAGTGAGGATGACCTGCTAGGAGAGGAGCTCCTGGAATCTGAAACCAAGTGGCTAGAACCATTGTATGTTGTGTAGAGGAGATCAAGATCAGGTAAGAAGGCAGCAAGTGCTCCATTGAGCTTTCCGAGTAAAAAACTAGAGTTCCTTCGTTGGAGATCTCCAAACAAATGATCCAAATCTCTGGGATCTAAGTCGACTTGTGAAACTGGTGCATATGGGAGACACAGCGCAAAGATGACGAGGGATAGGCAGGAAGAAAAGAGGGAAGGGATGAAGCCTAAAAACTCATCCAATATAGAACCATGAAGACGATCAGTTGGAACTGTAGAGGGATTGGGAACAACCTCATAGTTCGACGCCTTAAGGAGATGTGTCAGAAGCATCGCCCAGGACTTGTGTTCCTTTCTGAGACGAAAAATAGGTCTTTGTTGCAAAACATTCAGACCGACTTAGATTTGATCGTTTACCGTAGAGCCTCTTGGCCTTAGCGGTGGTTTAGCTTTATTTTCTTTTAAAGAATTTCAAATTAATAATTTGTTTTCAAATAACAGAATGATTGACGTGGAGACAATCATTGATGGAATAAAAGTCTATATGACGTTTTTGTATGGTGATCATGTGTTAGAACTAAGGGAACAAGTATGAGAACGTCTTACGCATTTCTCAACAGCAAGAATAGGATCTTGGTTTATGATAGGTGACATTAATGAAATAATATGCCACGAGGAAAGAGTGGGAGGAAGACCTAAATTGGATAGCTCTTTCTTTCTTTTCAAGCAAATGATTAATGACTGCAGAATGCTGAAATTTCCATGTTCAGGGAATATATCATCATGGGTTACAAAACGAGCAGGAAGAACTACAGTTCGATGCCGATAGGACATGGCTGTAGGCAACTAGGAATGGCACGAAAATTCCCACATTCAGTGGTAAACTATATGCGGCTGTGGGGATCAAATCATCGTCCGGTTCTTGCAATTATCCTTTCAAAGCTAGTGAGAAAATCGAAATCCTTCAAGTTCGACAAAAGGTGGATTGACAAAGAGGAAATAAAACAGGTTATTTTGGAAGGGTGGAAATCACCAGATCTCCCCCTAATGCAAATATCATGGAGCACATCTCAAGTTGTCGTAAGGCTAAATGTTTATGGAGAAGGCATAATGATTTAAATTTTGGGAAACATGTGGAGGATCTAAAGGAAAAAGTGGAGGGGCTGTAATTGAATGATGATGGCAAAACTGAGCAAATAGCGGAAGTGTTGAAGGAATTATCTGACGCTCTTAAGGCGGAAGAAATGATATGAAAAAAAAGAGTAGAAATTTCTGGCTTAAAGAGGGCGATTGAAATACACAGTTTTTTCACTTGGTAACAAAGCAAAGGAGAGCAAGGAACAAAATCACCCAACTTCTCGATTCCAATGGAATTGCGGTGGAAGACGAAGATGGTCTTGTAACCATTGCTACTAGTTACTTTCGAGAGCTGTTTGAGACGT